>CAUYPK010092081.1:0-17342 GCA_963574355.1 Loris lydekkerianus | reverse complement strand
CCAGGAATGGAAGAAAAAGTATCCAATGTACTCAGCCCTACTATGAAGCTAAACTATAGCTTTCACATGAAGGCTATAACCCAACTATACCACAAGACTATGGGAAAAGGACCAAGGAAGGGGAAGGGAGGGGGGAGGTTTAGGTGGAGGGAGGGTAATGGGTTGGGCCACATCTATGGTGCATATTTTTATCTATAATAAAAAAAAAAAGCCAGTGGTCTTCAGTTGCACATGACCCAGTGACACACCAGTGGTGGTATCTAAGCCAAAAAAAAAAAAAAAAAAAAAAAAAAAGAATGGTGGTTGGGTGAAGGAATGGATAAGAGAATGGCAAAAGACATACATTTTAGAAAAGAACTAGGATTAATAAATTTCTTCTCTTCTTAACCTAAAGGAAGGGAGAAAATAGAAAAATAGAACCAAAAGAAATATCTATCTTCTAAAAGTGCATTTTCTCATAAAATATGAAAAGTTTAATCAATACTTCCTTGGCATGCAAAGGTCTCATTGCCAACAGTAAATTTTTACTCCAGTATGATGGTAAAGTGTATAGTTCTCTGCCTGACAAATTCCCCAAGTTTAGCTGTCCAATTTGGAGGTTTATCATAGCATTTAGAGTCAGAATTTTTTTGTCTAAGGTAAAGTTAATACACAGAGTTAGAAATAGGTGCCAATCCCCAGTGACACTGTGTTCCCTTTCAAACACATAGATAGCGTTACTGGGAACATGGAATGTTGGTCTTTTCTGATAGAATTGCAAAAGAGAATCACTGGGTTCCACAGGAAGCTACAGTCTCATAGAACAAAGAATGTCCTCATAATTGAGAAGAATTCTCTAACAGTGTCAAATGGCAAAAACATTCTACAAGTCAGACTAGGACCTGATAAAAGATGGCAAAGGACAGAGGCCAAATGGTATAGAGGACTCAAGCCCTAAACAGCTCTACTTCTTGAAGGTAGCTCTGGACTAGCTCAGAAGGGACCTGAGTTCTCACCCTGTTTCTATTTCTCCATCCTTAACTGACCTTGGACAAGCTACTAGTGTTTCTACTTCCTTCTCCATAAATAGGACAGTTGGACCAGATGTTCCCAATGTACCTACCTGGGAACCATTCTGAGATCACAAGTCTCAAAGAAAATCTGCCTGCAAAGGACTAACACAATTAATTTTACTTCTACTCTTTCCCCAGTATCTCCACTTTCTGAGATGCTTTTTAAAAATGGAACTGGGGTGTAAAAATGGTCTGCAACCCAGGTTAAGTCTCACCTGCTTTCCTGTTAATGTACACCTATTTTGGCTTCTCAAATCCCAACTGATTATAACAGCAGAGTGCAATTTAACACAAGCTCTACCCAGCCCCTGTTCTATGGACTTCATTGGTTTTCTTCTCCTCCCCAGGGTTGATTTATATGCAGCATAGGAAAAAACTTTCAATCTTTCCCCAAGAAGAATCAATGTAGTAAAATAATAAAAATAAGTGATGATGATTATATATGACACTTATATAGCCCCTAGCATGAATCCTAAGTGCTTTATTTACATTAATTAATTTATTTTTCAGTACAACCCCAAATGATAGCAACATATTACCCCTACTGGCAGACAAAGAAGCTGAGGATCATAAAAATTAAGTAATTTTCTCAAGGTCTGCCAGCAGAGCTGGGTATTCAAACTAGGCAATATGATCCTAGCATTAATGCTTTCAACCCAGTATACTTAATGACTCCTCCCAGATTCAAATTTATCAATTTCAAACAAATCTGGAAAGAATGTTTTGAAAAGTTTTAACAGTGGAGAAATGGGTGTAAATTTTTATTTCTAAGGTCAGTTTAATCTATATATCTATTTAACTATTATCTGGAAAGAGTAGAGATGTCCAAGGCATTTATCTTGTCAAAAAAAAAAAAAAAAAAAAAACGATTCACTGAGCATAGCATTGATTTTTCTACCCTAAGAATTGGGTACAGATTAGCAAAATGTCAAGCCACAAAATCTGCATTCCTAGACTCCTTATCCTAACTATTCAAAATCTGTTATCCCAAACTGCAGGGTCAGACTGGTTGCTTTGAATCACCATGGCAACCAGGGTCGGCAGAGATGCTCACCTCTCACCCCCACCATAAACAGACAGGGGAAAAGCTGTCATTAAAATCATTTTTGTAGTAGAAAAGAGGTATTTAGAGAAAATCTGTCCTATCAGAGACTTTTCATTTTAGGAAGAGAAATATCTTCTTTGCTTTTGTTAGAACTTTCTGTTCTCAGGTCTTAATACATTTGTTTCTTGTTTTCTCCCTGGAAGAGGTGTATCAAAGTCCTATGCATCATTATGACTGCACACTGTAAAATCCTGTGCATATATATGTATTGCATACATGTGTGTGTCTATGCTTGAATTTATACACACCTATGCATGTATGTACACATACACACACACAAACACATAACTGCTGACTTCCCAACATCCCCTCCTCATGGTACTCTCAGCTTAAATGACTCTGAAAGATGACCTGCTCATCTGAAAGCAGACTCAGCTAAGAAAGGACACCACACGGCATCTCTCTTCCCTGCCTCTAAAGAGAAAAGGAGCAACTCAGAAGTGATCTGATTAATTAAGGTCAGCACTGGCAGAAAAGTCTCTCTGCTTGCTCCCATCCTCCCTTGCTATGTTAACAGGACCAGGTCTGACTGCCCGTTGTTTCCCTAGACAACATGGACAATTCAAAAGTGATGCAAGAGAGAAAGTAAAAGACAGAGATCTATTTTTTTCATAAGTTATGTCATTAATTTTTAGCAATGGCTTTGAAATCATCATCAAATTGAGATTGAGGCCTTAGAGAAGTTGGCAAAATTTCTCCTGTGAGAGAGAACTGCCTGTCAAATTTTAACTTGTTTCTTGGGGTTGAAGGAAATGGTTTTTAAATGTCTCTTTCAACTCTGAGTCTACAATTCAAAAGAAGAGTCTCTTGTAAGGTCATGGGAAGAAATAGTAAACAATAGGAGAGTCAGCCTATAGGAAATACAAAAACAAAACCACAGGTTTTCATGATGTGGTAAAAAGCCATGCATGGCAAGTTGGGAGGTTAGGAGTCTCTGACCCTCATTTAATTGAATGACCAATGTGTGAGACTGACTTCCGTACGTGTCCAGTCCCTCTACTTTGCAAATGAAAAATGTAATTACTCTGAGGCCTCTCCCATTGCTACCAGCCAAGGTATCTGTGTAAACATTCTGGAACAACAAACCAAGCTGCTGGCTCCCTCCTCTTTAGCCTAGTTCACCTCACAGACAGAGAAATGTACTCATACTGCTTCTGCAGACATGAATAGAACGCCTACACTGCAGAAATAAACACCTGATATCTATACCTGCAGAGGGGAAATGAAAGGTGACCCTGGAAAGAGAGAGTTGGCTCTGTACCTGCCACTATCCTAAGGGACTTTGTAAAGAAGGAAATCAGGGTGCAGATTGCTTCTATTTGCATATACAAGTAGTTATAAACATCTCTCTGTATTCTTAGACAGGTCTGTTTAGTTGCATAGAACTTATCCAGTAAATATACCAGATTATGATGAAACAGCACACAAAATGGTATGATTATTGCAGCATGACTTGCAATAGCAAAATACATAAATGTAAATTAAAAAATACATGAAATAATTTAAATGTGCACTGATGAACAACAGCTAAAATAGATTATAGCACATCCATACTCTGAAGCTATTACAAAGAGTAAAGTAGGCTTATGGAAGCTGATAAAAGACATCCAAGATATGTTAAATGAAAAAAAAAAATCTTAATCTTTTAGTCTTTATAGGAAAAGGAATGTTCTCTCATTCTTTTCTACTACCCTCACCCCCTCATCTATGTAACACCTTATCCTTGGAATAGTTCTAGAAGGGTTGCATCGGTAGAAGTGGGATTATGTATAGGGAAGAAGGTTAGAGTCAGAAGCCTGAGTAGGAGGAAGACTTACTTTTGAGCATTTAATTCTCTTAATATTATGACCATGGTTTGCTTTTTCAATAATAAAAAAAAAGTTTGGTTCATATGAAAACAAATGAAAACTTAACAACAGCAGAAAACTTTGATGAAGTTCACCTAAGCTGTTTCCCTTAATTTAAGAGATCACTGTGTGCCAAACTTTCTTAAAAAGTCTGTTTTTATTACCTTAAGGAGAGATCAGGGGGAAGTAGAAGAGAAGAAAAGAGAAAGTACGTACTCCTAAAGTAGTCTCCTGAGGTGAATTTCAGAAAATTACAACCAGCATCAGGCTGTACAATACCAAGAGGAAAGAAATTAAGGGGGAGTGGGTGGCGAATGATAAAAAAGATCAAGGAAATTACTTCTGAATTAGAGTCAAAGGAAATGACCTGGTTGTATAATGGCTGGGGAAGACTTTGGCAGTTGGCTTCTAAATGTCTGAAAGAGATAAACATTCAACACTAAAAACACTGAACACTAAAAAATTAATAGGTGATTAAGAAAAAACATTATCATTCTAAATAAACCCACTTTAAGTAAAACTTACCTCATTCATTTCCTCCAGTGTCTTTGTAAAGATGCAAATCAATTATCAACTAATTCTGCTGAGCAGCAACATTCAAGTACCTTAGCGTTGAAGGGGTAAAGGAGCCACAACAAGAAGGGGGATGAAGCCCAAATCCTGCTACATTCAAGAACCTGATATCAGCAGAAAAGCGGCACTTTCCCCAATGTTGTCCTTAAATTGTTTAATAAATGGACCTGGTCATTGGGAGGAAATTTTTACTGCATGAGGCTGACAATTCCAGCAAGACATCATTTTATTATTACAGTAATAAATAGGATGCAGTAATAATTAACTGTGCCAACACCTTCTTCTTTCAAGGTTGTGAAAAGCAGTACAAGAGAAGAGCTTTCACCTCAACTAGAACCTGCAACTAACATACAACTTATGCCGAAAACCCAGTGAATTCATATTTGACAATCACCCAGAGAAGAAACTATGTAACCGCACCTCAACACACACACACACACACACACACACACACACACATACACACACCAGAAACCACAGCAATGCTACTGACTATCAAGCATCTCCTCTAGAAAATTCTTTAAAATGTCTATTGCATGATCCCTGAAAGTTCTGGAAATTTGCTTACATCTATATCACTTGGCTTCATTTACCAAAGTAGCTACAAGAACAATAGTCTTACTACTAAAACTTTATCCACTGGATCTCTTAACAGACAAGCCATTTTCAAGTAGTTAAGGGTCTAATTCAGTAAAAAGAACTGCAAAGATGTAAATTTTACCTAAGAGACAAGTCAATGAAAATATCAGAATTCATAAGAGTTCAATCAATTTGCAGTTATTCACTGAACACCTTCCCTGCACTGGATGCAAACACGTGAGGTCTTCTAACTTCCAAAAATGAAATGAAATACTGAGAAACTTAAGACTCTTAAAAAAGAATAATTGTGGAGAATCCTCAAAGATCTAAAAGTACACCTTCCATTTGATCCTGCAATCCCATTACCAGGTATCTATCCAGAAAAACACAAATCATTTTACCTCAAAGACATTTGCACCAGAATGTTTACTGTGGCTCAATTCATAATTGCCAAGTTGTGGAAGCAACCTAAGTGCCCATCAACCCATGAATGGATCAACAAACTGTGGTATATGTATACCATGGAATATTACTCGGCCATTAAACAAGATGGAAACTTTACAGCTCTTACATTTACCTGGATGGAGTTGAAATACATCCTTCTTGGTAAAGTATCACAAGAATGGAAAAATAAATATCCAATGTACTCCATCCTAATACAAAACCAATATATAAACAATTACATGCTCATATGTAAATATAAATGTAAATACAAACATTGTCTAGTATGGAGGAGGAGGGAGGCCAGAGGGGGAAGGAGAGAGGAGAAGGAGGCTGGGGGAGAAGAGAGGCAGAAGAGGAAGTAGGAGGACAATTGGCAGAAGGAAGGAGGACATAAGGTGGGATCTCACTTAATGTTCACACTGTGAGGATGTATAACTTGTCCCCGGGGTAAGGGGCACTTTTACAACTGCAACTTTACCCTGGAAGTAAGAACATTGTAACCTAAAAATTTGTGCCTTCATATTAATTTGAAATAAAAAAAGAAAGAATAATTGGTCTCTCAAATATAATTATTATTTGCTGAACTATTATTAACAAGCCCTTTTTCCCTTTACCATGATAGTTTATGGTTTATAGAAGGTCATACCTTTTACTTCATTATTTGTGTATTTTATTGCTAGCGTCACTGATGGTCTGCTATTGTTATTTACTTGGATGAGTTTTTTGTTTATACATAAAAAGTATATGCACTCTATATAAACTATAATATATCTATAAAATAAACTATATATGAGAATGTTATCTAGAAATATTTGTCCCACATTATCTTTTTGAATGCTCTGAAGTTTATGTTTCTCTTAAAGTAATAGATAATGTTGACTTGATCAAACAAAATATTTTTAAAGAAAAAAAGATGAGAAAATTATTTTCTAGTAATTTTAATTGCTTCATCATTTTTATTTTACAACCATTTCACCAAAATATTTTTCTAAAAATGGAATCTAGAAAATAATATAGCTGGGCTAATATCAAATGATATTTTGGGTAAGTTTAAAATTTTCTCATTGACAACTACTAACTGTAAATACCTAACTTTGCAGGTACATAATTTAGGATCTTGGATGTTAACTCTGTATTTGCCTAAATCTATCTAAAAAGAGAGAGATGCGGTTATTTTTTTCTAATAGTAAGACATTCTTAAAACAGTCTGATTTTACATTGCAATTTAAAATACAGAATCTGAAAGACTAATTTACATTTACATCACACTGAGACTGTTTAATTGATAGAATGCCACCTTGCATCTTTAAAATATATACAAATTATAAATTCCTTGATATGATGTAGGGCTGCAAGATTTATTTTGGATAATATAATAGAAAAAGAGCTCTTTAAAGTTTATAATATTCACTAAGTCCTTAAAATTCCAAAGTACACTCACTATTTATCCAGTTAAATCTTTACCCAGTCATAATTAGTTTAGAAATTCAAAACCAATACCTTGTATCTAAACAGATAATTCATACAGCGCCGGGCACATTGCGGGCAAAGTCACCATTCACTCCCCAAATTTGACATGATCACTCCTTGGATTTGAGAACAAGGAAGAATGAAATTCTATAGGTATTTTCTATGGATTATTTTCCTTCACATTTGAGAAGTTAAGAAAATATTCTGGGATGGCAGAGGCGGATAAGAACACTTTTCTAGGAGGAAGCCAAAACATGCAGTTGTAGCCACACTCTCCATTGAAGACAAGAGCTGAACAGAATCCTTGGAATCAGTTGATTTATGTCAGTGTGTCTAATGTGCCTCAAGAGAGTCACTGTTTCTTCAGATCAAATTACTGCAGTGCTGTGGATATGGGAGAAGCACAGGTAATCACCAAGCCCTACAGTGAATCCAGGCACCCTGCCAAAAGCAACCAGAAGTACTTTGCTCTGATGGCTGATAGAAGACTTGATGACTCCCGTGTAGATTCAGCATCCAAGACAATTGCTCATCAAAGCACTGTTGCACGTGCTCTCACCACAACGAATTAACTAGATAGGAATCTTTTTCCTCTCAGTGGAGACTCAGGAGATTTTGCTCCTTTCAAAGGCCAAGCAAATGGTAAGTGATTGAGCCAGGATTCCACTAAGGTCCCTTCACTCCTCATCCTGTGGTCTTTCCACTGAGCTGCCTCTTGATAAACTTATTCTTTATCGTATTAGACTTGGATGGCTAGAACTGTACTGATCCTTTCCTACTGGATGAAAAGGAAAACTCCATAAGGATTTCTTGTGATTTTAACTCACCCAATGCCGCAATGTGTGTTCATACAGAAAGAAATATGTCATGAGACATTTGTGAATATTAGAGCTGGGATGAAACTTAGGAAATGAACAAATACTCCTTTAAATATACTTCTCCTCCTCTCATAGCAACTGATAGTAAACCAGCTTCTGGTAGGAGAACCCCTCCCATATTCAGCTACCAATACCCTGCCTTTGTCCTTTGACCCTGTATCATTTCTATGAATGCCAGCCCATCTTGCTACTGCCACCACCTACAACTCTTTCTTGCTCTGGTCACTAGATCCTGCTCCGCTCATATACTCAGAAGGTTGCAGTCCCAGGTAATTAAGAATCAGTGCCTGCCAGGCATTGGGGTAGTAATACCTCAGCTTCCTCTGTCTTGTAGGAGGATAGTCCTGAGATCCATCTTCTTCTTTTTTTTTTTTTAAGCAGGAACTCAACTTTATTGTGTCAAGCAGCTGCTTATATAAAGCGTGGGGAAGGGGTGGGGAAAGAAGGTGGGGGATGAGGCGCGTGACAGGGTTGGGCCAATGGCATGGTACCACGTTGGCTGTATCTAGGTAGAGGCAGTTTCAGGCCGGGCCTTGCCTGAGATCCACCTTCTATATCACTTCTCAGGGCCTCCCAGTAGGATTAAGCTCTAATTGCTGACAGTGCAAATGTGCTTGATAATAATACACTTTTTATTGACTTTCTTCCCTTCTTTGTCTTTCCTGCTCCCTGACCAATATTTCCAGGGATCACCTCTGTACTCAGATTGGGCTGCTTTAAATTACCATAGACCGGATGACTTACAGACAACATAAATTTACTTCTTACAGTTCTGGAGACTGGTTGTCTGTGATCAGGATGCCAGCATTGTCAGGTTCTGGGGAAGGCTTTTTTCCAAGTTGCAGATTGCCAACTGTGTTTTCACATGGCAGAAAGAGAGCTAGAGGACTCTCTGGGGTGTCTTTTGTAAGAGCATCAATCCCATTCTTGAGAACTCCTAAAACCCTCCTAAAGCTACCACATTATAATTAAGATTTAAACATGTAAACCTAGGGGAGACATAGAGATTCAGTTCATAACAAACTTCTCAGACTATTTGCACCCAAATCTTTGCCTTGGGGGTCTGCCTGCTTCTGGGGGTCCAATCAAAGACACTGAGTGCTTTACTAAGAGTTAGGTTAGAAGCTTAGTGCTTTTCCTATGTTATCTTAATTAATCCAGATAATACCATAAGATTTTTTAATGTTCATTTTTCAAATGAAAACCTTAAGCTTACAGACATGCAGACATTATAACTTAACTCATGATTGCCCAACTACGAGTAGAAAAGCCAGGATTCAGAAACCTATCTTTATGACTCCAGGCCTTGTGTTAACCAGTGAAAATAATTGAACCTTTTATCAGTGCTGCCTCATAGGTTTATATACAAAATGTCTGTGAAATATATTGAAACACTTTGTAATCAGTGAAAAATCAATGATCCACTGAAATCAAATAAATCATACATCCATCAACTCCAAGAGAGTACTAGATTCAGTGGAAAACCTTAGTGAGATGCAATAATAAAAGCTATCACTGATTTCTTTTACCTTCTCTGTACTGAGTGTAACACTGTGGATGATGGACTAAGTATGACCAGACAACAGTGACTATTGGAAATATGATTCTTAGAGTTTCCAACTAAGTTGGATAGAAGAAACAATTTAATCATGTCCATCTCCCAAAGGACTGAATGCATTCCCAACATTACTTAAACACATTATTAACTGCCAAATAATAAGTCAGCAAAAGAGAAAGTCTGAGAGAACTACTGAAGCAACCACTTTACAACTGCTTTAACTACATAAAACCCTCCTTCTTAGCATTATTTATCTATAGAGAGTGTGTGATGGCAAGCCAGCATTCTAGGAGGACTTGAGGAAGAAAACAGAACCTGACAGGTAGTGTTTGCCAGTTTCTGTGGTATAAATACTCCAACCACAAGTTCAAGCTACTGACATGATATCATTGAATGTATAGTTGGAAAGAAAAGCACAGAACCTGCCCTCACTAGTGAATCGGAGCCAGCTCCAGCACACCACTGTCCTCTGAGATGATGCCGATAGTAACTAAGTGTCTTAAGGGCATCACCTTTAGATTCTAGAAGAGGTGGACAATAAGAAAAGCAGTAAACAAAGGAAGCAGGCAAAACCTACTCTAGGCAAGATCTCTTTATTCTGAGAATTGGTGACTGTTCTCTCCCAGCAGAAATTAGAGAAACAGAAGGAGCTGCACAAAATAGAACTACAAGAGATACAGAGCACTGTTTTACAATTTTGGCTGCATATTAGAATCCTCTGAGAAGTTTTTAAAATGTGAATGCCCGGGACTTACTCAAGAGCAATTAATCCAGAATTTCTGGGAGTGGTACCCAGGTATCATTTAATATTGACGCATGACAGGAGTGAGAATGAATGCTTCCCAGAAACATTTCTCAAATTTAGATGTGGACACAACCCACCTGGGTATTTTGTGAAAAAACGCAGATTCTGAAATATTTAGTAAAAAGGCAGTGGTACTTTATAAATTCAAGAACACAAAAAGCTAATAAGCTAATCATGGTAGTAGAAGTAAGATTAAGTAGTTACCTCTGGAAGAGATTAACTTCTGGAAGAGGTAACACACTGAGTTGTACACTTGAGTTTGTACACTTTACACATTTTATTGTTTAGAAACTATTCCTTAGCAACAAAGAAGTTATATTTATGTGGGAAAATGCTAAACCTGGGTGGGTTCAAGATTTTGGATTCCTAAAAAGCTTGCAAGCAATGGTGATGCTGTTGGTCTGATCCCACTTTGAATCTTAAGTCTAGTGTTGTAAGTGACTTAAGATCCCATTTGCCATAAATGTTTACTCATTGCTTATCCTGTGTCAGACACTGGGTTGCGCCCAACAGGTGTTAAACCCTAGGCCCAAGAATAAGGATTAGATGTGTGTTGCCTCTTAAGGAAGCCACAGTCTACTGAGGTCAAATACTTAGTATAACAAACTTTTTTCATTAATTACAAATATCTCTGTGAGTCTCTGCCATGCACTGTAAGTACGTGACACAGATATCTGAAAGTCAGGGAAGATGCCTGTCCCCCTCCCCCAGAGGGGGAGTTTGGTTTACAGAACACAAAGTACACATATACAAAGTACACATCCCAGTTGAGATGTATGTTCTGAGAAAAGGGTGACATTGAGTTGCTGAAAAGACTAATGTGGTTGGAGGAGGGATGGTGAGCAGTAAGCAATGAGGTTGCTAATCCAAGGGGAGGCCAGAGAAACCAGGGCCTGGTGAGTCATGTCAAGGAGCTTGGTGTTTATCTTAACAGCAATGGGAAGTCTTTGAAAGGTTTTTAAGCAGGGGGATGGCATAATCAGATTTGCATTTTTAAAAAGATCACTTCAATAGCATTGTGGCAAATCCATTGGAGGGGGTCCAGAAAGAAGGCTAGTCTAGTAGAACAAAGAAGAGAAGGTATTAGCTTGGACAGGGTGACTACTGTGGAGAGAAAGATGGATCTACTTTGCAGATTTTTATTTGGAAATACGCATAGATCTTGATAACAAACTGACTATGACTCTGAGTCTTCTCATTGTCACGTCTATAAACATAGGAATGTCATTCACAAAAGCAGAGAACACAATGCTTACTGTTTCCATATACACCTGGCTTGCCAGAATTTCATATAAATTTATTCTTTGGTTAACATAGTTTATCAAATAGAAGACCTTTCCTAGAAACAAATTCATAAATTAAAAAAAAAGTTTGACAGTAACAGTATCTCCTATCCCCTGCTGAGAGGAGCTGTAGAAGAGGTGGACACACATGACCACCGACCACCAACCACCGACCTTCCCGACCACGGGAAGGCAAAGCCTACTTGTGTTTCACTGGGGACATAAAACTCCCAAAGATCAGAGGTTAAATACAAATTATCCTGTGTCTGCCCTCCTTCCCTTTAGTGCTCATAAACTAATAGTTGACTACTGCCTAAGAAAACATACACTAAGAAAACTGCCCATAATGTTGTGGTCTTCCAGACTTGAGTGTGCTGATTTAACTTCCTAGAATAATGCATCTTAAAGGTACATCTTAAAGGTGCCCATCTGTCTGAATGACTACAGGTGGCCCACAGAGTAGCAGGTGAGGAACATGGCCTCTAGGAGACAAGCAGCAGATCCGGATACTTGGTTGTGTCTCTAGAGGAAATGAAACCTTTTGGTAACTATGGAGGTCAGGTTCAACACCAAAACATACAAGTTTAGAGTTAACTGGAGTCAGGTGGGGAACCTGGAGCCTTGAGGAAATTTTTAGCCTTCCTGGTCTTTAAGTGCAGCCTTTGGACCAAATCCAAATTTTACATAACAAATTAATTTATTAAAAGGGGTACAGCAGAGAAAGATGAAGCCTCTCCTGCCTCTTTGGATCCTTGAAAAAGATCAATCTTGAAATCAGAAGAGGCTCGGCACCTATAGCTCAGCGGCTAGGGTGCCAGCCACATACACCAGAGCTGGCGGGTTCAAATCCAGCCCAGGCCTGACAAAAAGCATTGGCAACTACTACCAAAAAAAAAAAAAAAATAGCCGGTAGCCAGGCATTGTGGTGGGTGCCTGTAGTCCCCACTACTTGGGAGGCTGAGGCAAGAGAATTGCTTAAGCCCAAGAGTTTAAGGTTGCTATGAGCTGTGACACTATATAGCGCTTTACCTAGGGTAACGGCTTGAGACTCTGTCTCAAAAAAAAAAGAAAAAAGAAAAGAAAAGAAAAGAAATTAGAAGACTATATGTTCATCACCCCGAGCAGAGTCCTACCCTCCACTCTCATGGTGGTGTAACCTACCAGGAAGACAGGCATATAGGAGAAGGAAGAAGCAAAGAAAACGCAAAGCAGAATGAAATTAACACTAAGAAGGTAGAGAAGCAACTTTTGTGAAGAGCAGAGGAACAACATATTTTTTCTTACTGGGAGGCAAAAAAGGTATAAAAAACATTGAAATTTGAAGTGGCAATACAAGAAGAATAAACAAAACTTTTATAGATGAAGAAACTACGCCCAGTCCAAAGCAATACCATGTTAAAAACAACAAGAAAAAAAAAATGTATTTAGATTTTTGAAACAAGTAGTAGTCTGCTGTGGAGAACATTCTGGTGATACCTGGGTGAGCAAGTTTAGAGCCAAGTGTGGCCCAGAATCTTGGGAGAAAGAGGCTGAAATGTAATGCATGAGTTCTGAGAAGCCACTGGAGGTTTTGAAGCAGGAGAGTTGCTGGACTGTGGGAGTAAGGGGAATAAGGGGAATAATGAATTTTTGTGACTTTGTAGTCAAAGCCCATATTCTCGCCATGTGAACTGTGATATTCTCGGTTTCACTGACAACTTTATAAACCAAAGAGACAATTAAAATTGCATATCTTCATTTATCATTTTCTGGTTATAAGTCTCTATAAACTTATATGACCTTGTCTCCAAGACATAAAAATATATCTGTATTTAAGTTTCTAAAATACAATCAGTATGTTTAGTTTAGTGAAAGAATAATTTCAACATCTGTTTATGATCATGCATACTATCAATTTTTTTCTTTCTAAAAACATTCTTGGTTTAAGGACTGAGGTGAGTTTTGAGTTCTAGCCAAGTTTTTAGTGACTGAGTCCAAATGACAGTATTTAAACAGAGGTGGAATAAATGTTTTATGTGTTATTAGGGTATGACAGTAGAGATGTGGAATAAATGTTTTAGGTTCTTTTAGCTTTCTAAGGACATATTTAATGAAATATATAACAGAAATGTTACTCGACTTCACAAAAAACATAGCACATATATAGAATGGAATAGAGAAAGAACTAGGTTTCTTTCATTTCTTTGATCTTTTACACTAAAATATAGTAGAACCTTCATAGTTGACCATCTCCCTACATTGACCACCTCCTTAACTTGACCTAATTTTCTAAGACCGGGCATGCAATACACGTACATATCAGTACAGTTGGCCTAATTCCTCATGTTGACCACCTCCATATGCTGACCAGTTTGTTATAGTCCCTTCAGTGGTCACCTTACAAAGTTTCTACTGTATTTGGAAATGCATGATTCAAAAATCAGAACAGTCATCGGTGTCCCTTTCCCTTTCTGTCTCACTGTAACTTGTTTTTCCAGGTGGTTTATTGATAATAATAGAAAAGGAGACTAATTGGGGTTGAAAAGATAATGATGGATAAAATACCTGGTAGAACAAGAAGACCCTTTGCAATACATGTAGAGAATAAAGAATTGCATTGTCTTGTAATGAGGCAGATCCATGCACCCCACTGATATGAAAGTTTCAGGGGCAATACTAATGTTCTAAAGGAAGAATATATTTGATGTGTTTCTTTACTACATGAAGATCAATAAACACCACTCAGGTTTAAGACCTTAAAAATGGCACAGAAAACTTGCAGATTTTCTTTCCTGATCAGCATCTTTTTGAAAAACAGACAATGATCACAAAATATTGTTATTTATAGCTATTCAAGTCTGGATTGCCCAAGGAGAAAACACTGTGGGGTTTTCGTGTGTGTGTGATAGTATGGCAAGAGAAAGCATGGTGTTAGAAACTGAAGTTCTAGCATTCGTTTGCATAACTTTTTCTGTGAAAGCAAGGATGTTGTATAAACTCCAATATCTTCAAGTGAAACAGAAGCAGAAACAAAACCCTTGCACAGAAGATGAATGCTAGAAAGATTTCTAACCCATATGAAAAATTCTCTTTTGTAAAACAATAACTATGAAAAAAATTCAAAGATATGTTAATAGGTAATAGGCCCTTGATTTAAGATGCTATCCTTTTATTTCTTTAATCATTGCTTAGAATAATATTTCAAGCTTAAAATGAACTAGTGAGACACTCCTATACAGATCTTTGCTACTATAAAAAACACAAGGAAAGGACATATTAGGAAGGAAGAAATAATGTCGTCTCTATCCTCAGATAAAATGACTATCTGCAGAGTAAATCTCAAAAGTCTACAAAAAAAATCATTAGAACTAATACATGAGCTTAACAAAGTTGTGTCATACAAAGACAATATACAAAAATCAATGGCATTTGTATATATTAGCTATGGATCGGGAAATTAGCATTTTCCAAACGTACTATTTACATGGCACCAAAAATATGTACTATAATATCTAAATCTAGATTTAGATGGTCTAAATCTAGCAAAATATGTGCAGACTACAACGTATTAATGAGAAAAATCAAAGATTAATTATAATTAAATGAAGACCTATATCTCCATTTCATGGATTGAACAGTTTAATATTGTGTAGACTCAATGTAATCTCAAACAAAAATAACAGTGAGGTGAATTTTGTGGTTGTATTTTGTAAAGTATAACTAACTTTACATAAGAAAAATTAAAGATAATAAGCCCAAGCTTCAAGTGCAATGGAATTATAGTTTGAAATGTCAGCTTCTTGCTTCTTAAAATAAGGTTCATGGACCAGCAGCTGCAGCTGCACCATCTGGCAGCTGCTCTGGGCCTGCTGAACTAGAATCTGCATTTTAACAAGATCCCCAGGCAATTCAATTTGTACACGTGTTAAAGTTTGAAAAGCACTATGCTAGTGTGATTTTCACCTTCCCCACATGAATTGCTGTATCCAAAGACTTTCTCCTTATTTAGTCAACAAAGACCAGGTAAAATAAATTAATTAAATCCTTTTGAAGGTTTGTGTATTTCTTTGGGAGAGCCCCATGTACTGAATAGTAAAGCCATTTCTAAGGTCTGAATAGGTTTAAGCAACTAATTAGCTTAATTATCACCTATTCCTCCCAAAGGACCTATATTTTTCAAGAATAGCGTATACATGGGTAGATAAAAAAGATTTGAAAAACTCTTTTTTATAACGAAACTGTCACTTGTACAATAAAAGCAGTTAATCATTGTTAAAAGAGAAGGGACTTAACCAAAAGTACATGCTGCCAAACGATTTTTTAACAAAAATGGATTTAGCCCTTTAATGGTTAATTTTTAAGACACCCTTCTTCCTTAACTCCTACCTCAGAGTGACTTCCTCTAATGTAGAGTTTTAATTTAATTTTTCTCAAAGCAGAATTCTCCCTCTCACTCTTCTCTCTCATATACACACACATACATGTGTCATATACACATGTTCATGCACTCCTGTGCACACACCTACCTGCTCATTTGAGGAAGTTCTAGCCCAAAGCCATTTCATAGATTGAGCCAGGCATCTGTCAACTTACTGATCTCTCTTTAAGTTTGTATGTGTTTATGATCTCTAAGCCCAGCATCTACCTTTTTCTCCTGGTGTGTCTCTAAATAATGCCCTTCTTTCCAGGTTCCACACAGGCATCCTACCTGCCAGTATCCAGGTGAAAAACGCTTCTTCACCTTCCTTCAGAAAGTCCACTCAGGAAACAGCACATCTAGTCATGACGGAACCTGACATCTGCACTTCCTTGGCCACCCCCTAAGCAAGATACCTTGGTCTGAAAGAAAATCCTTAAAAGGAAACCAGCCTGTCTTCTGAGAGCCTGAGAAAAACTATGAAATGAGAAAAGCCAGAGAAAACCAAGTAGCCTGGCAAGTACCCAGCAGCTCGGCACCATGGAAATCTTTCTAACCTCCTTCCTGGACAACCTATTCCGGACAGAACACCTATGTGGAAGATATTGACTGCTTTCTGAACACTTACTATTAAACAGTCCCATAAATTCATCACTTTGATGTGGTCTCTAAGAGACTCTCTAGTCCTCAGTTCACCAACTAGGTGATTTTTAACAAATGAATCAAATCAAAACTACTTTGAGATATCATCTAACTCCAGTAATATTAGCCCATATCACAAAATCCCAAGATCAGAGATGTTGGCGTGGATGTGGAGAAAAGGGAACATTTCTACACTGCTGGTGGGAATGCAAATTAATACATTCCTTTTGGAAAAATGTTTGGAGAACACTTAGAGATCTAAAAATAGATCTGCCATTCAATCCTATAATTCCTCTACTAGGTATATACCCAGAAGACCAAAAATCACATCATAACAAAGATATATGTACCAGTATGTTTATTGCAGCCTAATTCATAATTGCTAAGTCATGGAAGAAGCCCAAGTGCCCATCGATCCACGAATGGATTAATAAACTGTGTTATATGTACACCGTGGCATATTATGCAGCCTTAAAGAAAGATGGAGACTTTGCCTCTTTCATGTTTACATAAATGGAGCTGGAACATATTCTTCTTAGTAAAATATCTCAAGAATGGAAGAAAAAGTATCCAATGTACTCAGCCCTACTATGAAACTAATTTATGGCTTTTATATGAAAGCTATAACCCAGTTATAACCTAAGAATATCGGGAAGGGGGAGAGGAAGGGAAGGGAGGGGGGAAGATGGACGGAGGGAGGGTGATTGGTG
>CAUYPK010092080.1:0-36939 GCA_963574355.1 Loris lydekkerianus | reverse complement strand
TTTTTTGGGGGATACAGGGCCCAAAGGTGAAGGGTAAATAAGGGTAGCAGGGGAAGAAGGTAGGGTGAAAAACCATGTAGGCCCGTCCACAGGGGATTTTCTAGAATTTCTTTTCTTCTCTTTTCTAGATCTTCTTGGAGTGTTTTTATCTTGTGGATTTTCTTATTTGTAATTGGATTATTTGATTTATTTCCTATTGAGTTGTTCAAGCTCCTTATATTTTCTGGTTATTAATCCCTTGTTAGATGAATAGTTTTCAAATATTTTCACCCATTCTATAGATAATCTCTTTCCTTTGTTGCTTCTTTTGTCATGCAGAAGCTTTTTAGGTTGATGAAATCTCATTTGTTCATTTTTGCTTTGAGGTCTTGCATAAAAAATTTTTGCTCAGGTAAATGTCCTGGTAGAGTGTTTCTTCCCCCAGTATTTTCTCTTTCTTTCTTTCTTTCTTTCCTTCCTTCCTTCCTTTTCTTCTTCTTCTTCTTCTTCTTCTTCTTCTTCTTCTTCTTCTTCTTCTTCTTTTCTCCTCCCCTCCCCCCCCCCCGTGTCACACAGGGTAGAGTGTCCTAGCTCACAACAACCTCAAACTCCTGGGCTTAAGTGATCCTCCTGCCTCAGCCTCCTAAGTGGCTGGGACTAGAGGTGAGTGCCATCCAGGCTATTTTTTTATGTTTTTAGTGGAGGTGGGATTTCGCTTTTGGTTAGGCTGGTATTGAACTCCTAAGCTTAAGTGATCTGCCTTGGCCTTCCAAGAGTGCTAAGATTACAGTTGTGAGCCACTGCGCCTGGCCCCACTATTTTCTTCTAATAGTTCCACAGTTCAGGTTGTAGATTTAAGTCTTTAATTCATTTTGTATGTAATGGAGAGATAGGAAAGTAGTTTTGTTCTTCTGCACATGGATATTCAGTTTTTCCAGCACTTTTTATTGAAGTTTCTCCATTGTATAGAATTGGCAAATTTAGTTCAATAAAGTTGCAGGATATAAAAGCAACATGTAAAAAATAAATTGCATTTCTATTTGCCAACAGCAAACAATTTGAAAAACAAACCAAGTAAGTAAATCTATTTACAATAGCTACAAATAATAAAATACCTAGGAATAAACTTAATCAAAGAGGAGCAAGTTCTATACAAAGAATAGGGTAAAACATTGATGAAAGAAATTGAAGCGATCACACACACACACAAAGAAATATATTCCACATTTATTAATCAGAAAAATAAATATTGTTAAAATGTTGATAGTACCCAAATCAATTCATAAATTCAGTGCAAACCCTATCACAATACTAATGACTTGATTGACAGAAACAGAAAAAATAATCCTATAATTTTTATGGAAACACAAAGGACCCAGAATAGATAAAGCCATCCTGAGCCAAAAGAACACAACTTAAGAAATCACATCACCCATTTTCAAGTTATACTACAAAGCTACAGTAAGCAAAACAGCATGATATTGGCTTGAAAACAGACATATAGATCAATAGAATGGTAAAAAGAAACTATCAATTTGCAGTCAACTTCTTTTCCATAAGAGGGCTAGAATAACCTTGATAGAAACAGAATTGAAGGTTAGTACTAGTACATTCTCCTGCCTCATCTGCCAAAGTTCTAGTAGGTATTTAGAAAATTGGATAAAGAAATGAGTAAAACCGTGGTTCTAAAACAAGAGTCTGAAAGAACGTATGAATCTCTCCTCACTTCCCAAAGTACCGTATATACTCAAGTATAAGCCAAATTTTTTTGGCACAAAATTTGTGCTGAGTTCGGGTTATACTCGAGTATATATGGTAATTAGACTACAGACTAATGTATATACGGTATATACGGTATATTAGAGTATATACGGTAATTAGACTACAGGCTACATGTATCACTATAATTTATAATTTTTATTTCCAAAAGGTACTCCTGTCTGTCACCTTAATATTGAGCTAAAAGTCCAAAATTCTGTTACCCTTAAATGGCTCTTCTAAATACAGATGATTCCTGAATTACAATGGTTCATCTTAGGACTTTTTTGACTTCACAATAGGTTTATCAAGATATAGCCCCATTGTCATAGAGGAACATCTAGATTTATGATGGTTTTACTTATGACCATTTAATTCATGATGGTATTAAATACATTGTGACCTACAGTACTTTCAACTTAGAATAGACTTGTGGGGCTGTAACTCCATCATTAATTCAAGAAATACCTGTGTTACCATGCCTAATACACAAACAAAAGCTGTGTCCTTGGAATCTGCAGCTTTGTGTAACAATAGGACAGTGAGCTTCTGTGATGATTTTGGTTGGGTGAGTTGTGCTAGTGTCTGAGTAAAAAATGATCCAGAGAACAGAGATTTTATATTTCTAATTTCTATGAAAATTTTTTCCTTTATTGACCTTTTCTATCTCAATGCCTTTTCTTAAACTGGAAAATAATCAAATTTTGAAAAGCATAGGTCATCCTCTCAGGAGAGGAACTCTGCTCTCTTTACTGGTGTGGCGTTTACTCCAACATGGGACCCTGATTTTGCTTGCCAGGTGATCTTTTATCAAGTGGTTTTAGCATGCTAAAAAGTAAAATGAAATAAGAACTCAGAAGCTCTTGAAATGGTCCCGATAGATTTCTGCAACAGAAAAATATAACAGGGTAAATTAGCAAAGTGAATTACTTTTCTCATGCCAATGTCCAGACACACTATAATTCTGTTCTACCCTCTGGGAAGGAGGTACCCTTAGCTCATGTTTAGTCATTCTTGGTGTGGCAAATCATAGGAAGCTGGTGTTACTCTAGGCTCAAATTGGAGTTTGTTGCTTACTCAGGATATATTTGGACTTTGGCTTGGGCCCATAGCATAGGAA
This sequence comes from Loris lydekkerianus, assembly GCA_963574355.1. Taxonomy (NCBI): domain Eukaryota; kingdom Metazoa; phylum Chordata; class Mammalia; order Primates; family Lorisidae; genus Loris; species Loris lydekkerianus. Next base: position 34,082 of record CAUYPK010092080.1, on the reverse strand, counting down.
ACCTAATTTGACTTTTTTTTTTTTTTTTTTACTACATTGCCCTCAGTAGAATGCCATGGTGTCACAGCTTACAGCAACCTCAAACTCTTGGGCTTAAGCGATTCTCTTGCCTCAGCCTCTCATGTAGCTGGGACTACAGGTGCCCACTACAACACCCAGCTATTTTTATTTGTTGTTGTTGTAGTTGTCATTGTTTTTAGCAAGCCCGGCTGGGTTCAAACTTATCATCCTTGGTGTAGATGCCTGGCGCCCTAACCACTGAGCTACAGGCACTGAGCCTAATTTGACATTTCAATTTCTCCTTTTCAAGCTTTGTACATGAGGGCTCAGCTTGATTTGGTCTTTGTAGGTGAGAAAAAAAGAAACATTTATTTCTTTGGACATTATCTTAGGATAGTCTCTCAGTGAAAGGAGGTGTGACTATTTGACATCAAATTCAAGGCACATTAGCACTTATGGAGCAATAGTTGTAAGCAAACTGCTGCTCTGTGGGTGTGATATTGGACATGCCTCAGCCAGTATCTTGAAAATATTTTTATACACTTTTAATTTGTTAGCAAAAACTGAGAAATCAGTAAGTTTCAGTGATTCAAAAACCAAGAATGGGAAATAGTCAAAACTGAAAATGTTGAAATGTAATTTCAGCAATCACAATACTGTATTTGTAATGATAGCTAGAGTTATCTCGTATATTTTAAAAATGCTTCATCTAAATAAACTGTGGCACATCCAGATAATGGAATATTATTCAGTGCTAAAAAGAAATGAGCTATCAACCCATGAAAAGACTTAAAGGAAGCTTATAAGTAAATTATTAAGTAAAATAAGTCAATCTGAAAATGCTATATACTTCATGATTGCAACCACAGGGTGTCCATAAAGTTCGTGTGCAATTTAAAATTGTTTCTCTTTTAAATTGCACACGAACTTTATGGCCACTCTTTATATGGCAGCCTACATATGGAGACAGTAAAAAGATCAGCAGTTTCCAAAGTTAAGGATGAATATGTGAAGCATAGAGGGTTTTTGGGAGAGTGAAACTGTTTTGTATTACATGTAGGTCATTACAGAAATTTTGAGATAGACCAAAATCAATAAATGTAAAATCCACACAGACGGAAACAAATGAATCCCTCCCAGCAACTCTGATAAACTGAGCAAGTTGACACGTGCTGAATCAGAAAGGATGTTGTTGACCGTGTTTCTTGGAAGTGAAGCATAATAGACCATAACACAGTCTGTCTCAACATTTTTGTAGTGTTCCATATACCACATTGGTGGATCTATGTCATTGAACATTGGTCAAAAACCATTGAATATACAACACAGCAGTGGACACTAATGTAAACTGTGGATGATGATGGTATAATGATGGATGTTCATTGATTGTAACAAAAGTACCATTGTGGAGCAGAATGTTGACAGTGGGGGAGATAGTGCTTGTTTAAGGACAAGAGGTACATGGGAACTCTGCAGTTTATGCTCAATTTTGCTGTAACCTAAACTTGTCCTAAAAATAAAGTTTATTAATTAAAAAAGTACTTCCTAATTTAATCTTAATTTGAATCATCCTATGAGGTGGTTAAAGCATGTTATTTTTACTCTTAGCAAAGATGGATTAAGTGCCTACTCATTCTTGAGGGCACAAGGAACATGGCACTGAGCAGTCCTTGGTCATTGGAACTCATACAGCTCTGTTGATTTGACTGCTAACCAGTTTAAAATTAATTCCTGGCTCGGTACCCGAAGCACAGTGGTTAAGGTGCTGGCCACATGCACCGTGGCTGGCGGGTTCGAACCCAGCTTGGGCCAGCTAAATAATGACAATTGCAAGAACAACAAAAACAAAATAGGCAGGTGTTGTGGCTGGCACCTGTAGTCCCAGCTACTTGGGAGGCTGAGGCAAGAGAATCACTTAAGCCCAAGAGTTGAGGTTGCTGTGAGCCGTGACGCCACAGCACTCTACTGAGGGTGACATTGTGAGACTCTGACTCAAAAAAAAAAAAAAAAAAAAAAAAAATTCCTTACCACAGAGTCTTTCTACTACATTTCTCAACCTCCTTGTGATGAAGCCTCACTGAACAGAGCTGACTATAAAGGATGTGAGAGAAGAATATAGTTAAGAGGTCATGCAAAGCATTCTCAATTAAAAATCATAGGAAAAAGAACACGATGTTATCAGGTATTATACCTAGGCAAGAGGGGATGACTATGAATGCTGTAGGTACCTAAAAATATTTTAAAATAAGAAATACCGAAAAATGAAAAAAAAAATTGCTTTTGGAGGTAACAAAGCCTTAGAAACAGTCTTTGTAGATGGATTGTTTTCACAACTACAGAAAAGAGTGATTTTCAGAAGTATTTCTAGAATTTCCATGGTAGATTTGACCAATATGTGATCATTTATAGCTTGGCTGCACAATGAATCTTTTTCTTTAGAAAATATGTCTTTTTTAATAGACTTTCTGGAAGAAGTTTAAAGGGAATGTGTTGATACTTAACTCTATTATAACAAATATTAGACATGTTTAAAGTCTTTTTATCAAAATCAGTCTAGATCGCACCAAGATTATTTTCAATTACAGAAATTCATTTCATCAACATTGTTTCTTTATCATCAGAATCTGCCCCTGCTTTGGCTAGATTAAATATTTTTCAAAACCACAATTTAATTATTTTTGAAGCACTCATTGAACTCCACCTTAAAAATAGGAATTAAATCCAGATTAATTATAATGACAAAAGAACCCTTGGCATTTCTCTGAGGTTCCACCCTCGGGTTTTCCAGTTTTAGCACATTGTAAAATAAAGCAAATGTCTGTGCTTATAATTAAGTAACATTGATTTCTAACATTAGGTGGTAGAAAGAGCATGGCTTTGGAATCATATCTTCTTGGATTTGAATCCTAACTGTGTTTGTATTGCCATGAGCATATTACTTAGTTTCTCTGTACATTCTCTAATTTTTCTATGAAGCTGGCTTAGTAATACCTCCTGTCTCAGAGGATTATGTGAACTCATCTGCATAAAACACCTGCTTTGGAGGAGAGCATTTATCTGGACATAATTTCTCACTTATTACTAAATAAAATGAAGGACGAGTTACATTATTTTGGTTTCTTCTGACGGTACAGAGGAGTTACTGGGAGCTTGTGTTTTGGCTTCTCACTGTCCTGATATTCTTAGCATCTCACACAAGACTAACTTTTGGGATCCCTGACTCAGTCTCTGAACTCAATTGAGTGTTGCCTTTCTGCCTCCTAGGGGCAAGGATTCTCTAGAAGGATTTCTAACCATGAGGGAGGCAGAGGCAGTGGGAGAAAAGAAGTGAGAATTAAACAGCAGCCTCCTACCAGATTACTTTTTCTCTGTCTCCTGGATTACCCATCAATGACAGAAGTAGTGTTGGGTTGTGGTTATTGTTTTTTTTTTTTTTTTTTTTTTTTTTTTTTTTTACATAATCCATTCTTCCAGCTTCTTGCCAAAGGTGCTTATGATTTCACTATAATAACAGGTACTTGATAACTTGACCAAAGTCTGATCCAGTTTTCCGGTATTTTCCACCATATTGCCAATAACTATCTCCCCCTCTCTCTACTATGCCACATTGCATTCACAGCCTTGAATCAGGTATCACTTTAACAGGATTTTGAGCCAAACTTTCTGCTTTTTCATATTAACCTAATTGTACAATGGATATTTCAAATGCTTTGAGATTCTTTTCCAGGCAAAGGCTTAATTCTTAGTGAGCCTCAGTCAGGCATTCACTCACAAGTTTTTGTATCTGGGAATGAAGGGCAATAGGAAACATTCTAAAAGTTGAACTGGGGTTCTAACTGCTGATGTGAACCACAATAGAAAATCAAAATTTTTTTGAAATATCAACAGGTGTTAGTTTTTGTGCTTTGCATCCATTTTCTCACTAAATTAAAATGAAAATTATTTTGTAATATTTCTAGGAAAGTACAACAAAAATTTACTATAATTATCATTCATTTTCTCACCAGTAAAAATGAAAAATGTAGTGGATTAACTTCCCATTTCATAGCTTTTTGTTTTAATAAAAAAATCTGTGAAATTTTTAATAAAATTGATGTTTACTAATATTATGAGTTCAAATAATATAAAAAAATTAAAAAATATTTAAAAAATTAAACCATTCTCACCTAACATCATTAGTATTTAGTGAATATCTTCATTACAGACATGTTTCTTATAGAACTTTTTTTCTTATTTCTTAAAATGGGAGGTCATAAAGTTCATGTGCAATTTAAAATAGTTGTCTATTTTATCGCCACTCTGTATAAAACCTTAATTTGTATATGTATCAGGATTATAATTTCTGGAATTATTATTATTATTATTAAATATTGCATTTATTTTTTAATAGGAAAATTCAAAATTTTCTACATTTCTGAAAACTTTTCTCTTACTAGATCTATGAATAAAAATTTGATTCCAGTTATTGTACTTTAAACATTGAAGATAAAAGTAACAAAGTTAAAAGTTCAAGAATGCATCATCATTGCTTTTTCTCATTCATTAATTTTTCCTAAATGCTCTTACTTTCTTTTTTTCTGGTGCATGTCTTGATTATTTTAAGCTCTTCCTCTGTGGCAGTAATTAGCTTTCTAGTGATTTCTACTGTAGTCATTGCTCTTTGAAATTGATTTATTAGTTCTAAAATACCCTCAGTATTCTATATTTGAATTTCCTGTTTTGTTATTCTAATTCTTTATCATTTCTTGAAACCTTTATTATCTTGAATGTATGTTCTTATTAAGTTACAAGGAATTTTCTTCTATTCTTAAGTTACAGTTTCCTCTCGTCCACATCCTTGGTCTCTCTCTCTCTTTCTCTCTCTTTCCTTTGTTTCTCTATTTTTCTTAGGATTTTGATTATGCTTGAGTGGCACCGGCTGTGTATGCAGTTCGCTATCATATGGAATGGTTAACTTCTTGACTCTACTCCAACACTAGGCTTTGAGCAGAAAGAAAAAGGTAAGCAGAAGAAAAGAGGAATAGAGGAGAGGAAATGTTTCATCTTTACTAGAACACCGGGGCTTTGTTCTCTTTTCTGAAATGTTTAAACTTTTAGATTATTCCTCACGTGGAAGAAATCATAAAACTTAATTCTGTATGAGAAAGTCAAAGTAACTATTAAGATTTTGCACATTTCATTACATCTTAGGAGGAACAAGGGAAGGATACACATTTAACATTTTGGAGTCTTAATAGCAATTTTCATGTGTTTGTCTTTCAACAACGTGAATTGTGGTAGATGATCAGGTTTAGCTGCTGAGCCCTGATTGAGTGTTTTCTTTTTTGGCCACTGGTCTTTGAAGAAACTCTACTAGCCTTCACCTTTGTGGTACTTGAAAAAGCATGGTTGAATAAAAGGTTGAAGAAAATGACCACAAATTCTTTTCTACCCTCTATTTTCCCACCCCTTGAATCTCAGATTGCCCCATACTTGCCTTAATAAGATGTTGGTTCAAGCAGAGGTATGAGAAGTCCATAAGCTACAAATTCTGTTCTTTCCTGATGCTGTTAGAACTCTATGGCCACTATGTGTACAAGTCTAGGCTACCCTGGCAGAAGATGGCAACATGTGTCACAGCTGCCTTCCCATATCCTGGATGATAACCTGCCAACTCCCAGACCTGTGAGCAGAAGATCCTATGTCATATAGGCATCAGCAGACCAAACATGTAAGCACAAACTCAAGGAAGAACCCAAAAGAGATCAGTTAAACTGGCCCAGATCAAAATGACACAGGTGACTCACAGAATTTTGAGCTAAATGAATGGCTGTGCTTTTAAGGGTCATTTGTTGTACAGCAAACAGTAACTGATCCAACATCTTGTTTTGTTGACATTGTTGTTGTTAGGTATAGGGAAAGTGAAATTTTAAAATTAAGATACATTGCTCAGCCAAGTTTGCAATACTTGGTTGTTTGAGGTTGTTAATTAGGACATATCTGAACATTATTATAATGGAGCCAAAAAGTACTTGTTAGTTTTTTAATACTTTATAACCCACCTTCCCTTAACATAAATTCAATAAAACATTTCTACATCTTAATTTAATTAAGATTAATTTGAATGAAAGAAGTCCATGCAATTAAAATAATATTTATGATTTATTTACTTTTTTTTCTAACTGGAATAGTTATCCTGTATAATCCGTAGTAATCTTGTGTTTCCAATTTCATATGGACAAAAAATACGTCTGATTAATTGAATACAACTTCTCTATTTTTCTTTATGCCTATCTTTACCCTGCCCTATGTTGAGTTTTATTTTAAAAAGTATGAATCATACACCATAAGAATTTAAAATGAATTTATTTTGGTCATTCAATATGGGAAGTCTCAACACAAATCCTATGGAAGGGCCCCCAAAATGGCAAACAAATGCTCAGAAGCAAATGATTATTGAATGTCATGTTTGTTTGCAGCCTCAAGGGCTCAAGATCCTTTTAATGGTATTTGTTGGAAAAGATCTGAAGGCTTTCATGTCCGAAAGCCTGGAAGGTTGGTCATTTTGGCTCTTTTCCAGCCTGAGCTATTTATTTGAAAGACAGCCTGGCTAAAGATATACTTTCAGTTTTTGGTGCTGGTAGATGAGGTTAAAAGTCTAAGGAGGTGTCTCTAATATTGATCAAGATGTCTTCAAACCCCTCAATTTTACTAGTTGTAGATAAATTCTAGGTACATTTGTATGTTCCTGCTCCACCACTGAAATAAAAATTCATACTCTGTCTGACTTAGAATTTATACCAATATTAGCAATAACAGTTTGGTTTAGTGAAAAGAGATTCCACTTGGAGCCTGACAATTATGATTTGGACTTGTTTCATAACCCATTAGTTAGGCGACCTCTGGAAAGTATCTTAACTAAATTGAACCTCACCTTTGCAATGTGTAATGTGAGAAAAATAGCACACCATTTTCCTTAAAGAATTGTTGTGAATCAATGAATCAGTGTTTATGTAAGCACTTGATAAACTAGAATGCAGTATATAATAAAACTGTTATGCATGTGCAGAATCTCTGGAAAAATAATCCTTTGGTTTGCCAGATACCTTTTCCTCTCAGTTTTCCTTTTTATATAATCCTGAGGCATGTGTTCCTTTTGTAATAGTGCCAAATCTATGCATCTCCAGCCAGAATGCATGTTCTGTATTCTAGAACTATTTATCTAACTGATCACAGGTTCTCTCTCTTCTTGAATATCCATGAAGAACCTCAGAGTCAGCAAGTCAGAAGAGGCGCTGGCCAATGTCTCTTTCAGATTGTTCCTCTTGTCATCTTAATGTTGGTTAAGGATTCCACCAAATACTCAGCTTCCCAGGACAGAGATCGTGGCATCATCCAAAATACCTTTTTCTCCCTTTTCACTTATACCTAAACGATAGGTGTACTTTATTTTATTTCACTTTTCTTTATTGCATTTTTTAGATTGCATTTTTTTATGAATTGAAGTTTTATGGCAACACTGAGTCAAAAAAAGTGCCATTTCCCCAACAGCATGTGCTCACTTCATGTTTCTGTGTTTCATTTTGTTAATTCTCATAATTTTTCAAACTTTTATGTGATTAGACACTTATAGTGATTGGTTTTAAGTAATCTTTAATGTCACTTTTGTAATTGTTTTCTGGTGCCACAAATGGTGCCCACATGCGATGAGAAACTCAATTGATAAGTGTTGGGCATGTTCTGACTGCTCCACTGACTAGCTTTTCCCCTATAACTTGCCCTTTCTTCAGGCCTCCCTATTACGTGAGATACAACAATATAGAGATTAGGCAAATAAATAATCATATAATGGGCACTAAGAGTTCAAGGAAGTGGAAGAGTCACATGTGTATTACTTTCAATCAAAGGCTAGAAATGATTATGCTTAGGGAGGAAAGATGTTAAAAGCCAAGACATGCTGAAAGCTAGACCTCTTGCACAAAATGTTTAGCCAAGTTGTGAATGCAAAGGAAACATTCTTGAAAGAATTTGAAAGTGCTAGTCTAGTGAATACAAATGATAAGAAAGTGAACAGACTATTGCTGATATGGAGAAAGTTGTAGTAGTCTGGGTAGAAGATCAAACCAGCCACAACATTCCCTTAAGCCAAACCCAAATCCAGAGCAAGGCTCTAACTCTCTTCAATTCTTTGAGGGCTAAGAGAGGTGAGGAAGCTGAAGAAGAAAAGTTGGAAGTTAGCATAGGTTGGTTCATGGGGTTTGAGGAAGGAAGACAGCTTGATAATATGAGAGAGTAAGGTGAAAAAGCAAGTGCTGATGTAGAAGCTGCAGCAGGTTATCCAGAAGACCTAGCTAAGATCATTGATGAAGGTGGCTACACCAAATAATGCATTTTTAGTGCAGATGAAATAGCTTTGTATTAAAAATAGGTTGCATCTAGGGATGGACTCTAGGACTTCCATAGCTAGACAGCAGAAGTCAATGCCTGGCTTCAAAGCTTTAAAGGACAGACTGACTCTTGTGTTAGGGATTAATGCAGCTGGTGACTTTAAATTCAAGCAAATGCTTATTCACCACTCTAAAAAATCCTAGCCCCCTTTATAATTATGATAAATCTAGTCTGTCTGTGCTCTAGAAATGAATCAATCAAGCCTGTTGATTCAAATGAAACAATCAGCAGATCTGTTTATATCATGGTTTACTGAATGTTTAAGCCTGAATATTAATACCTTCTGCTCAAAAAAAAGATTATTTTAAAAATATTAGTGTTCATTGATAGTGCATGTAGTTACTCAAGATATCTGATGGAAATGTACAGGAGATTAATGTTGTTTTCATATCTGCTAACACAACATCCATTCTTCAGCCCATGAATCAAATATTAATTTGAACTTTCAAGACTTGTTTAAGAAATATATTTTATAGGGAGATTTCTGCTATCGATAGTCATTCCTCTGGTATATCTGGGCAAAGGAAATTTAAAATCTTCTGGAAAGTGTTTATCATTCTGATGCCATTAAGATTTGTGATTTATGGAAGGAGGTCCAAATATTAACATGAACAGGAATCAGGAAGAAATTGATTCCAACCCTCCTGGATGACTTTGAATGGTTCAGAATTTTAGTGGAGGAAGTACCTGCAGATGTGATAGAAAGAGAACTAGAATTAGAGATGTTATAAGTGGAGCCTGAAGAAGTGACTGAATTGCTGCAATTTTATAATCAAACTTTAACAATGAGGAGTTGTTTGTTACAGATGAGCAAAGATGAGCAAAGAGATGGAAACTGCACATGGTAAAGATGTTGTGAACATTCTTGAAATGACCAAAAAAGACTTAGAGTATCATATAAACTTAGTTGATAAAGTAGCAGCAGGGTTTGAAAAGATTGATTCCAATTTTGAAACAAGTTCTACCGTGAGTCAATGCTATCAAACAAAAATCTTTTTTTTTTTTTTTTTTTTTTTTGAGACAGAGTCTCACTTTGTCATCCTTGGTAGAGTGCCTTGGAATCTTAAGTCACAGCAACCTCAAACTGTTGGGCTCAAGTGATCCTCTTGCCTCAGCCTCCCAAGTAGCTGGGACTACAGGCACCTGCTACCACGCCTGGCTATTTTTTAGAGAGGGGGGTCTCGCTCTAGCTCAGGCTGGTCTTGAACCTGTGAGCTCAGGCAATCTACCCATCTTGCTCTCTCAAGTGCTGGAATTATAGGGATAAGCCACTGTGCTCAAACAAAGAAAATAAACAAAGAAATTTTTTCCCGAAATGAGTCAATCAATGTAGCAAACATCATTGTTGTCTTCTTTTTAGAATTTGCCAGAGCCACTCAACCTTTAAGACCTACCACCCTGTTCAGTCAATAGCCATCAACATTGAGGCAGACCTTGCATTAGCAAGAGGAACAGGATTTGCTGAAGACTCAGATGATCATTAATATTTTTTAGCAATAAAGCATTTTTTAAAATTTAGGTATATACATTATTTGTATTATTTTATTTTTTAATAGCAAACCATTTTAGGGCTTATTTAAAGTGATGCTCATTGTCTATTTGTTTTTTATTAATGTGGCAATGGTATTAAAATAAAAATAAATAGTATTATTTAATAAACCAAACAAAAATCAATCCAATAAAATGAACCTTTCTTGAAAATACATACTCTTCAAAATAAAATTGACATGGGAATAGTTTAAGTTCGTAAAAGCTTAAATAGAATTGTTACTGTACTCAAAATAATTAATACTGGTGAAATTAAAACACATTCTTCTTAGTAAAGTACCACAAGAATGGAAAAAATGTATCCAATGTATTTAATACTAACATGAAGTCAGTTGATGAACTAGAAACACACAAGAGAAAAACTCAATTCAATTCAAGTTGGGGGTGGGGAGGAGGAGGACGTGGAGGTTGGTGTGCTCCTACCTAATGGGTACAATGTAAGGGTATATGGCACACTTGGGTATAGGACACAGCTGCATCAGGGACCTTACCTAACAACACAAACAATGTAACCTAAGTATTTTCACCCCCATATTAATCTGAAATTTAAAAAAAGAAAAAAAAAAGTTTATATGGTTTCAAAATCATCATGCACAACTTGTTAAGCTATGTGAAATCAACTTACCCCATAATTTCAGACTTTTTGTTTTTAAATTAAAATTTACTAATGAAGTTGAAAGTAAAGAGGAAAGTGTATTTTTCTTTTTCATCTATTTTTTGTGTTTTTTCAATATTAAGAAATTTATTAAATGATAGTTGTAATAAGCCTGATTATATTGATAGATATTGAAAAATTGAGTATCTGGGTGATGAAAAGCTTTAAGAAAATAAAATACTTTCTTAAGTATAAATATTATATATTAGATAGGAGGTCAGGAAATCCCAGTTTGTGAACTCATCCTAGAAAAATTACTTCTTACCTCATTGCTAAATAAAACTTCAGTCACCTTCGAAGGACTTTCCTTGGCCATCTGGTGACTGTAGTGGTATTTAGCAATGGAATATGAAGGACAAGTTCATAAACTTAATTGTCTGTCTCATATATATATATATATATATATGTTAGAATGTACGTTCTACAGAGTGTATATGTGTTTCATGTATATATACTTTATTTTGTTTTATTTTAGTAATTTAGGGGCATAAGTGCAGTTTTATTACATGGATATAGGGCACAGTGGTTTTTAACGTATCCATCACTCAGTGTACATTGTACCCAGCAGGTAATTTTTCTTTTCTCACCATCCTGCCTTTGGAAGTTTTTAATATCTATTGTTCCATCTGTATGTCCACTGGGTGCCTATTGTTTAGCTCCCATTTATAAGTGACAACATGTAGTTTTGGGTTTTCTGAGTTATTTTACTTAGGATAATGGCTTTCAATTCCATCTATGTTGTTGTAAAAGACATAACCTTATTCTTTTTTGTGGCCAAATAGTATTTTATCATATGTATGCACTACATTTTATTTCTTTTTTTTATCTTTTTTTTTTTCAGGAGAATTTATGAATTTATTTATTATTTATTTGTTTATGAATTTTTTTATTGTTAAATCATAGCTATGTACATTAGTGCAATCAAGGGGTACAATGTGCTGGTTTCATATACAATCTGAAATAATCTCATCAAACTGAGAATACAAATGTCTACATACAATAACTAAGAAAATGCCTTGAAGGCTACATTGAACACTACATTTTCTTTATCCTATCATCTGTTGATGGATATTTAGGACTGTGATATCATGAATAGTGCTGTGATAAATGTACAAGTGTAGGGTATTCTTTTTAGATAATGACTTATTTTCCTTTGGATACATACCCAATAGTGGGATTGCTGGATAAAACGGTAGTAAATAGAAGTTCTATTTTTAGCTCTTTAAGAAATCTCCATCCTGTTTTCCATAGAGGTTGTATTGATTTATGTTACCCTTGGCAGTGTATCAATATTCTCCTTTCTCAGCATCCTCACCAACTTCTGTTGTTTTTAGACTTTTTACTAATAGCCATTATGATTAGTTTAAAATGCTACCTCACTGTGGTTTTAATTTGCGTTTTTCTGATGATTGCTATTGTTAAGCATTTTCCATATGTTTTTAGCATATTTATATGTATATGTATATATACATACACACACATATATATTTTAGACATTATGCTATTTCACACTTACCAGACTGCAGTGTAGCAAAAACATAACTTTTATATGTACTTGGAAACAAAAACTTTATATGACTTGCTTCATAATAATATTTGTTTTATTGCAATATTCTAGAACCCAAACTTGCAATATCTCTGAGATATACCTATAAACACTAAGTGTTGAATTCTCTCCATCCCTCTTCTTACAATACTCACTGAAACCTTCAATTTTTTTTTTTTTTGTAGTTTTTGGCTGGGGCTGTGTTTGAACCCACCATCTCCGGCATATGGGGTCAGCGACCTACTCTGTTAAGCCACAGGCTCTGCCCTCAATTTTTTTTTTATATCTGGATAAACATCACAGTTTCCTTTATCATCCTTTTGCCCCTGGTATTCTCTTCCTTCTCTTATTTTTCACATCTGCAATGATCCTTTAAAAATGCAAATTTAAGACCCAGGCATATAAAATTGCACTCTAGGAAGCTGAGGCAGGTGGGTTGCCTGAGCTCAGGAGTTCAAGACCAGCCTGAATAAGAGCGAAGACCCCATCTCTAAAACTAACCTGTAGTCTCAGCTACTCAGGAGGCTGAAGCAAGAGAATCTCTTGTACCCAAGAATTTGAGGTTGCTGTAAGCTACGATGCCACAACACTCTATCCAGAGCAACAGAGGGAGACTCTGTCTCAATGAAAAAAATAAATGCAAATTTAATCGTGTAACTTTTTAAAAACATTCCTGTATCTCCTTTATTCTATTACATATAGTTTAGTGTGTGAGGACCACCATGACTTTGGCCCACTTTCCTGCCTTGTCTCTCATCTTCTCTTTTCTTGTACAGTGTATTTCACTCCTTTGTAGTTTTTGAGCATGCCATGAACTTTATTTGCCAATGCTCTTCTGCAAGCCTAAAATAACCATTACCTCCCCATCTCACCTGAATCGTTTGCCTCTCAAGTCTCAGATTCAGGTGTCATCTTTTTTTTTTTTTTTTTATTGTTGGGGATTCATTGAAGTATAAGATGTGTCATACACTGAGACCCCAGCCCCTCCCTCCTTTCCCTCTCTGCTCTCCCCTTTCCCCACCCCCACTGTGTCATTAATTGTCATTAATTGTCCACATATCAAAATTAAATACATAGGATTCATGCTTCTCAATTCTTGTGATGCTTTACTAAGAATAATGTGTTCCATTTCCATACAAGTTAATACAAAGGCTGTAAAGTCTCCATTTTTTTTTAATGGCTGAATAGTATTCCATGGTATACATGTACCACAGCTTGTTAATCCATTCCTGGGTTGAGGAGGGGCATTTAGGCTTTTTCCATGTTTGGGCGATTGTAAATTGAGCTGCAATAAACAGTCTAGTGCAGGTGTCCTTATGATAAAAGATTTTCTTTTTTTCCTTGTGGATAGATGCTCAGTAATGAGATTGTAGGATCAAACAGGAGGTCTAGCTTGAGTTCTTTGAGGTTTCTCCATGCTTCCTTCCAAAAAGGTTGTATTAGTTTACAGTTCCACCAGCAGTGTAAAAGTGTTTCTTTCTGTCTACATCTGCACCAGCATCTGCAGTTTTGAGATTTTGTGATGTGGGCCACTCTTACTGGGGTTAGATGGTATCTCAGAGTGGTTTTGATTTGCATTTCTCTAATAATTAGGGATGATGAGCTTTTTTCCATATGTTTGCTAGCCATTTGTCTGTCTTCTTGAGAGAAGGTTCTGTTCATCTCTCTTCTCCATTGATATATGGGATTGTTGGCTTTTTTCATGTGGATTAATTTGAGTTCTCTATAGATCCTAGTCATCAAGCTTTGGTCTGTTTCAAAATATGCAAATATTCTTTCCCATTGTATAAGTCGTCTATTTTCCTTGGTTATTGTCTCCTTAGCTGTACAGAAGCTTTTCAGTTTCATTAAGTCCCATTTATTTATTTTGGTTGTTATTGCAACTGCCATGGCAGTCTTCTTCATAAAGTCTTTCCCCAGGCCTATATCTTCCAATGTTTTTCCTAAGCTTTCTTTGATAATTTTTTATCATTTCAAGCTTTAAATTTAAGTCCTTTATCCATCTTGAATCAATTTTTGTGAGTGGAGAGAGGTGCAGGTCCAGTTTCAGTTTTTTGTATGTGGATATCCAGTTCTCCCAACACCATTTATTGCACAGGGAGTATTTCCCCCAGTGTATATTCTAGTTTGGTTTATCAGATTAGGTGAAGATTAGGTGGTTGTAAGTTGTTAGTTCCATTTCCTGGTTTTCTATTCAATTCCAAATGTCTATGTCTTTATTTTTGTGCCAGTACCATGCTGTCTTAACCATTATGGTCTTGTGGTATAGCCTAAAATCTGGTATGCTGATGCCCGGCTTTATTTGTATTACTAAGAACTGCCTTAGTTATACAAGGTTTTTTCTGATTCCATGCAAAACACAAAATTCTTTCTTCTAAGTCTTGAAAGTATGATATTGGTATTTTAATAGGGATGGTGTTGAATTGGTAGATTGCTCTGGGAAGTATAGACATTTTAACAATGTTGATTCTTCCCAGCCATGAGCATAGTATGTTCTTTCATTTGTTAATATCCTCTGCTATTGCCTTTCTTAAGGTTTCATAATTTTTTTTATAGAGGTCCTTCCCCTCTTTTGTTAGGTATATTCCTAGGTATTTCATTTTCTTTGAAACTATGGTAAAAGGAGTTGTGTTCTTAATAGCCTCTCATCTTGGCTGTTATTGGCATATACAAAGGCTACTGACTTGAGGACGTTGATTTTATATCCTGAGACATTACTGTATTTTTTGATGACTTCCAGGAGTCTTGTGGTTGAGTCTTTGGGGTTCTCTAAGATCATATCATCAGCAAAGAGGGAGAGTTTGACCTCCTCTGCTCCTATTTGGATGCCCTTTATTTCCTTGTCTTGCCTAGAACTTCCAGCACTATGTTGAATAGTAATGGTGACAGAGGACAACCTTCACTGGTTCCAGTTCTAAGTGGAAAAGCTTTCAGTTTAACTCCATTCAGTAAGATATTAGCTGTGGGTTTATCATCGATAGCTTCGATCAGTTTCAGAAATGTGCCACCTATGCCTATACTCCTCAGTGTTCTAATTAGGTGTCATCATTTCTAAGAAGCCAATCCTGATTCCCCTCCATTCCTAAACTCATATTAGATTGGCTGCTCCGGAATTTCACTTTGCATTTTACGTGTATCTCTATCACAGCGATCAGTCACATTGCAGTGCAATTGTTTCCTTTCTCGACAAGACTTAATTAAAGCAGAGGCCACCTTAGTTGAGTCATTAGTTATCACTCCCTGTC
Organism: Loris lydekkerianus; assembly: GCA_963574355.1. NCBI lineage: Eukaryota > Metazoa > Chordata > Mammalia > Primates > Lorisidae > Loris > Loris lydekkerianus. The sequence goes on along the minus strand of CAUYPK010092080.1, from coordinate 18,661 downwards.
CACTTCTGGTATATACATCTTTGGCAGTGGTTTTGCTAATCTGCTAATGAAATAGCATAGTTTGACAGTTTATAGTGCTGAATTTGGAGTCAGACACACATAAATTTGAGTCCAACTTTTTAATCCTCTGTTTTGTCATTTGTTGAACAGGAATAAAAATAATATCTGTCTCAATAATAAAGTGCTAGGTTCAGTTAAGTGCTCAAAAACTATTATTTTTTATTTTAATTTTCATCAGAAGATAAACCTGAATGTCAAACTCACCTCTGTAAGTTAAATGCATGGGCTCTGAGGCATGAATTTGGAAACCTCCGTATTGATGCTTCAACATAATTGATTACATAATTGGTTCTTGAGTATTTAAGATTGCTAGATAAACTGTATCTTGGATAAGCTAGGTTAGGTTTTATTATAGGAAAGGACTGTTCAGATGCCATGACCATTATACATCTAATTTGAGGTTTTAGACCTCAAATCTAAGCAAAACAAAGCAACACTAGCAAAACGGAACAATAACAAAACTCAAATTTGAACAACTTCAACCAATAAAACAAGAATTTAGAGAGGGAATTAAATATCTACAAATGTGTGTCACATTTTCCTAAGTAAACCCACCACCGGCATCAAAGTATGCTCTTCTACCTAAACTCACAACACAGTAGTCTCTTTACAAACCAGGAACAAGGAATCAGGAGATGACAGGCTAGAATTACATAATAGTCAGCTACAGCTGCTAGTTTACCATGAAACCCAGCTGTTCTTCTGACTCCTTGTTGACCTTTATGGCTGATTCCTTCTTCCATTTGTTCATCCACAATTATTAATTGAACACGTACCGTGCGCAGGGCACTAGGCTAGGCACAGGTTCACAACTGTGTGAATGTTTGGCTTGTCTTCTGACTCACACTTCATTGTTAACACACTTCCTCATGCTCCCATGCCTCCCCAAAGGTTAGATTTCTACTAATATAATTCATAGAGTAATAAATACTTAGTGTTCAGTTCTGTGGCCTAGGGCACTCTCTTCCTCTTCATTCATGAATTAGCTTCCAAACTCCAGTCTGCAGTATAATTAGCCATGTCCTCCCTTCCCTCCTGAGTAATCTTCCTAATAAAACCCAACTTTCAGCAACAGAAGCTTTGCTTAGATTGCTGCTGTAGGCACCTTGGTCTACGGTCTTCTTATTTTGAAACCTAACCAGCCTTGCTAACCAGCACTGGTTAATCTTTAAATATATTTTTTCTGAGGCAGCATTGTCTGGTACAAATATAATGCAAACCACATATATAATTTTAAATTTTCTAGTAGCATATTAAAAAAGTAAAAATAAACAGGCAAGATTAATTTTCAAACAGATTTATTTAGCCAAATATATATAAACCTTCATCACTTCAACATGTAATCAGCATTAAAAACTCTTCATGAAATACTTTTGTTTTGTCATAATATTTTAAATAATATGCAAAAATATTTTGTTGTGTCCAGTGTATATTTCACATTGATAATGAATTTAGATTTGGAGCATCCATATTTCCAGTGCTTAGTAGCCACATGTGGCTAATGACTACCACGTTGAACAGTGGAACTCCAAGGGATTCTTTTATCCAACCACTTACCTATTTATCAAAACATTTCTTAGATACTTTATGTCCATCCAGCACTCTTTTAAGTCATTATATCATGCAGATAGAATACATAGTTCTTGTTCTCAAGTGGCTCCCTAGTACATGAAAAACAGAGAAGCACTTTAGCTACTTCAAAAAAGCATACTTACGATGACAATGACAGGCTACGCACAAGATACAAAGGGCACATGGAGGAAAAGCATCTAGGACAGGAATGTTTGCTGGAGGAGATGATGTTTGAACTTAATCTGAAGAAGTGAATGGACGATAAAGACATGAGGACATCAGAGAGCTGGCCAGAGCAGCGTGCCTATAGTAACATAAATATTTGAGCAGGATTGGGGTCAATAGCAGAGGGTAGAGAGATGAAGAAAGAGAGATGTTTAAGAGACATATCACAAAGGGCCAGGTGTCTGTGTAATGAATACATATAAATAAATGAAATAGAGTGTAGTGTGGTTAAGACAGTGGACTCAGGAAGTAGACTCCTTCTATGACCTTGGGAAAATTGCCCAGGTCTTTCTGTGCATGAAAGTTCTCATATCTAACTGTAAATAATATTAGTATCTCTATCACAGGGTTGCTGTGAGACTTTAATGAATTGTTACATGAAATATTCTTAAGTTGAATCCCACAGAAGACTTGATAAATAGTAGATACTATAATTACCATAATTAAAGAATTTTAAGAAGCAACATTCCATAATGAGATCTGCAATTTTGTTGTTGTTGTTGTTGTTGTTGTTGCAATTTGGCCAAGGCCAGGTTCAAATCCACCACCCTCGGTATATGGGGCCAGGGCCCTACTCACTGAGCCACAGGCACAGCCCTGAGATCTGCAATTTTTTTTTTTTTTTTTGACACTGAGTCTCCCTCTATTGCCCCAGGCTAGAGTGCCATTCAAGCAATCTTCCTCCTTCAGCCTCCCAAACAGCTAGGACTATAGGCACCCATCACAATGCCCAGCTAATTTTCTGTTTTTAGTAGAGATGGGTCTCACTCTTGCTCATGCTAGTCTTGCCTGGGCTCTAAGTGATCCCCCTGTCTCGGCCTCTCAGAGTGCTGGGACCATAGGCACCTTGAGATCTGTATATTATAAATATCACACTTTCATCTGATGGAGAAGCACAAGTCCAATAAGGTGGCCTAACTGGGGCACAGATGATGGAAATGATGAGCCTGGACCACTCTGAAAAGTGCACAAGAGGTAAAAGGGCTGGGGAGCTGAGCTGCTGAGTGAGGTGAGGTGCAGGACAGGTTCTGTCTTGGGTAGTGGGGGAGTGATGGCACATTTTAACCACCTGGGAAATGTAGGCAGAGTGGGTGAGTGGTTGGCATGGGAGTAGGGGTGATGAGTGAAAGGAGGAAGGGAGAAAACAGACTGAAAATGATTGTTCTAATTAGACACACTGGGTTTGGGGCGATAAAGGGATATTCTAGAGTGAATGTTTAATTAGAGACAAGTATTAATATACGGTTCCAAAGCTTAGGATAAACATCTAGTTCCCTGACTTGCATTTTGTAAGAAAATGTTTAAGTATCTAATATTAAGGATCTAAGGTGTTGATAAATGTAAGTTTTGAGGACTTATTGGAACTCGTTTAAAGTAAACAGTTAAGTCTTTTGTTGAGTTGAAAGATGACCAATTTACTATTTATAGCTGTTTTCTATGTCTATCATGACAAAATAAGATTATGTTATAAACTATTTAAAAATATTTTATAGACCCACACAAAACCAGAACTCATCTTAAAAGTACTTTTTATTTTTATTTTATTTTATTTTTTTTAATTTCTAAACATAAGGACCTTATTTAGTCATATATTTATTAACGATTGTTGAAACACACATATTTTGTAAGACATGAAGAAAAGTAATAAGAAATTCCCCCCTGAGATGTATGGTTATCTCAGAGGAGTAGGATTATAAAGGAAAGATGGGGTACAGATTAAATTTTCTCTGTATGTCTTTGTATTATATTATTACTTGTGATATACATAGGCATTAATTAAATAAGTTGGGAGAAAAATTAACTATTAGCAATAAGTTTATTCTATTCTACATTAAAATAAAAAGCACAGGTCATACTTTGCCAGTGTCTCCTCACACATGTAATCATGACTACAGCACTTGCAGTCGCAAGAAATTAGACAGAAGTGGGAGTTGTGTCCACAAAATATTTTCTTCTTGATTTTTTTTTTTTTTTCTGTAACCAGAGTACACATTTTATCATATAGTTGAGATCCCTTTTTCCTTCAAGCTATGTGCTGCTGCGTATGGAATGTGCTTTTTAGATTCAGACTGAAGTCATTCAGTGAAATCAGGAAATGTCTATGTAAACTAATGCCAGAGAAGTGGATCCCTGGACACTGGGGTTCTGTTGGAGCCATTTATAGGGGAAAATTCACAGACGTAACCGAGGGGGTTTATTTAGCAGATGTACACCTGGCAAACAGAAGATGGGGAGGAAGAGAAAAGTAGTACATGGTGACAAAGGACAGATGGAGGGTGAGTTTGAGAGCCGAGAAGACAATGGGTGAAATGCTAAGTGGGAAGGTTAGGAGGAAACTGGAGGAATGAAAAGATGAAGCCACAGGGGACACATTAATTGTTGTCACCCCTCAAATTTGCTGTCTTTCTCTCTGAGGATTATACTTTGCTCCATGGATAGGAGGCTTACTTTGTGACTTACTTTCACCAAAGAAAAGTGAATGAAGCTAATGTATGCTCCATTGAAGTGGAAGTTTTAACAATCCTTGCAGATTTAGCCATCCTTATTCTCCTCTGCCAGATGATTAGCTTACTCCAGATCACAGGCTGGCTAAAGATGAAGCTCAAGAAGAGAGGTCTGCTCTCTGGGTTCCTCCTAATGTTATCTCTGCCCTACCGTGTGTGGATCCCTATAGAGTAGGGTCACAGCAGTGTAAAGACATGGTTATAAAAATATGGACTAGGCATCAAACAGTGGCTTCTCTACTCAATGGGGGGAGATTACAGCTTCTCTGTAATGAGAAGATAACAAAACCTACCTCTTAGTTTGTCATAAGGTTTGAGGGAAGTAATGACTTTTTTCACAGAACGTCTGGTACACAGGAAACACTGAATAGATAGTAACTATAGTTATTATTTTGGTATCACACAATTAAATATGCTTAAATTTGAGAATTATGCAAAAGATTATTGCTTATGACAATTCATTCAATGAAGGAATTTCTTTTGATAGAATTACTATAACATCCATATTTGCTTAGTTTTACCTAAGCATTTACCATTGTGGTTACTTAGCTAGTTCAATGATACTTCTCACAAAATAGAAATAGATGCATAATTTTCCATATTTAATGCATGGTTTATTGTGCATAATGACACTGACATTGACTTTTGTGCATAATGACACTGACATTGACTTTTGTGTATCAAAGCAGGGCATTGTTCATTTAACAGCCATAGGACAAGACTAATGGGTAGGACATGAAAATTAGCATCTGTGGAGTAGCTGCATAGCTGGTAAGAGAAGCAGGCCTATTGTAAAGGATGGATAAAAGCTTTTAGAAGAGGGAAACATTTTGCAAATATGGGGGGAAAATAATGACCTCCCATAGATGTCTGCATCTAATTCTAAGGATTTGTGAATATGATAGACTAAAACAAATAAATAAGGATGCAGATAAAATAACTTTACTCATCAGCTGTCTTGGAGATGAAATTATCATAGATTACCCAGGTTGGCTCAATCCAAAAAACTAAGCAAGCCCCTTATAAGTGGCAGAGGAAGGTGGTGAAGAAAATCCAGAGAAATACCTGTATGATAAAAAATTAGCCTAATATGCTGGGTTAGAGAGAGAAGAATGAGACCCTGAGCCAAGAAATGTGAGCAGCATCTAGAAGCTGGAACAGGCAAGGAAATAGATTTGCCCTTAGCATCTCCAGAAGAAAGACAGCCCTGTTGACACCTTCATTTTAGCCCAAGACCTTTCAACACATGTAGTTAGAAAATTAGCTAACTACTAGGAAAAGAAATTACATCCTTAATTCATTTAACTGAAAATAAATCATAGATCTAAATGTAAAATTTAAAGCTATAAAAATTCCAGGAAAGGATATAGAAAAAGATATTTGTGACTTTGAATTAGGTAAATATTTCTTAGATATAACACTAAAAATACAGTCTAAAAAATTCATTAAAATTTAAAACCTCTGTTCTTTTGAAAAGAATCCATTAAGAATATGAAAAGTCAATTCGTATTCTATGAGCAAAGTTAGCAAACTTTGTATGTAATGAAGGCCTTCTATTCAGAATGTATAAAGACTCTCAATCTTTAATAAGAAAAACATCCAAAAAAGTCTATGTAGAATATTTGAACAGCCATGCCAACTAAGAAAATGCATTAATAATTAGTAAGCACAAGAAAAGAAGCTTAAAAGACAAATGCAAATTAAAACACAGTTTCATACTGCTATTATACACCTATCAGAAAGGCTAACCTAGGTGACTGACCGTACCATCAGTTGTTAAAGATGTGGAGGACCTGGAACTCCCATACGCTCTTGGTGGGAATTTAAATGGTAAGACCACTTTGGAAGGCTATGTAGCAGTTTCCTAAAAAATTAAACCATACTTACCATGTGATCTATCTACTCTATTCCAAGATATTTACCTGAAAGAAAGGAAAGCGTAGGTCAATACAAAAGCTGTATGTGAATATTCATAGCAGCTTTGTTTGTGATAGCCAATAACTGGGGAAAAAACCCAAATGTCAATCGACAGGTGATTAAATAAATTATGTTATGTCCATGCAATGGAATACTGCTCAGCAATCAAAAAGAGGAAACTATTGGCACACACATAGTGTGAGTGAATCTCCAAATCATTTTGCCGAGTGAGGTAAACTTGACGAGAAAAGAGTACACGCTGCATAATGCCATTCATAAAAAACTTGAGAAAATGTGAACTAATCTCCAGGGACAGAAAGCAGATCAGTGGTTGTCTAGGGATGATGCCGAGAGTAGAGAAGGAGAAGGAGGGATTACAAAGAGGCCCAGAGCAACTCTGGAAGCTGCTAGATCTAGTCACTGTTTTGATAATAGTCTGGTTGCCCAGGTGGATGCATAAGTCGTAACTGATTAACTATAAACTTCATGTGTTACTTCATTTAATGTCAATGAATCTCAGTAATAAAAAAAGGTGTTGCTTTTATTCCTTGCATAGTAACAAAGCATAAAACCATCTGGAAGTACCAACAAAAATCAGGTGTGGGGTGACCCTTGGGTTTCACAATATGAATTCTCATTTAATTGAGAATTAAACTGTGAAACTAACAGGAGTTAAAAAGAAATCTAAAGAGACACACGTTCACTCGTGTACACATTATTTGGGACCAGCTCTTCCTTTCCCTATATCTCCATGTGGTCATTTCGTGTGAGAATCTATCTGCTAGCTTTTCAAAGAATTAAACTTGAGACCCCTTACTTAAAAATTTTAAAATAGTCATCTAATTCAGCATACCATTAATGTTTTATGGGATGCTGGGATTCTCAATTAGGAGTTTTCCTTAGCAGGGGTGTTCAGTTTCTGGCCCAACAAGAATCACTATGGTTTTTAATCTGTGTACATCAGATGGCAAGAATTTCTGATCTTGATTTGAAGCACCTCTGCAAACATATTTGGCCAACCCATTTACAAACTAACATTACCACCACCCCCCAAAAGAACAAAAGCCAAATCACAAATATTTACATTATTATATTGATTATCTTTTTTTCTTTCCTGTTTCCTTTTTTCCTTTTTGTTCTCCAGGTGGTAAATTCTTTGCTAAGTCTCCTTAAATCTATTGCTTCTTTTGTTAACTTGACATTATGAAATAGTTCATGTTTGTATTTTCTGTCAAGATACCTAGCTCTTCTAAGTTTTTTACTTTTTAGATTAACATTGCATGAAATGCTCCCCAAAATGTTTTCTTGTGGTATTTTGTCAATTATCATCATATCCGGGAGATCCCTTTGAGAATCACTGTTTCAAGTGTGTTGCAGTGTTTTGGTGACAAGTGATTCTTCCCAAGTCAACATGTGTCTTAAGTAAAAATAGTATGTCTCGTATCCTAACCTTCTGTTGACAGTCTGTATGCCCTCTCTCTTTCTCTCTCTTTTGTCCTCACTTTCACTTTCTTTGTATTTTACATTATAGCTAATTGTTGATTCCTATAAACACTGATACCTCATTTACCCATTCAATCATATATTCATGTTCTCTTATAACAAATTCTAAACTTTAGTCTTGTCATCCCTGGCCTCATGGCAAGTGACCGCTTCTCTAACACTGACTGCTTTGGTAATTGACTTCATGGCCAACTTCCATGCACTCTCTTCTGGATTGAGAGGTAATAGAATGCAAAATTCTGCCAACTAGGCTTTTAACTTTAGCATTTTTGGATTAAAAGAGGATGGCACTCCATAGCAAGTATTCTTGATTTTCCTTATCTTTTCCTCAAAGAGAGTATTAATGTTGAAACAATTAAGTGAAGATTTAATTGCTACAAATGCTCAGGATTTTTGAGCAGGTTAGCAGGAGAGATCCATGGTACGAATACTTACCTGAAATCTGACTTCATTAAATATAGAGATTTTAGTGCATCATTAATCTAGTGCATCCTAGATTTTAGTGCATTATTAATGTAAGGCATTTTAAAAGTCAACGGCACAAGATACTCTATGAGTTTATACAAAATCTCTTTTTTTTCTTTATTAAAATTATAAAATTTTCAGAAAGCTACTCATTACATAATTATCTAACTATGACACATTGTTACATGGAATTTGTTCTGTTCTCAGGGAGGAGTGAAAAAATATCTGGAATTTCATAAAGATGGAACTATCATTAGAAGAGAAGTTTAAAGATGAGGGCTTTGCTGTTGATAACCTGGTTAAATGGAAGCCTTAGTTGTCTCCATGATTTATTTTAGGCAAGTTATTTAAGCTCCTAGTCCTTTGCTTCGTAGTTCGTAGTTCTAAAATTGAGATAACAATCATAACCCTGAGATAATGATCTTACAGGGCTGTTGTTAGTATTAAATAAGATAATGTGGATGAACTAGTTAACAAAGTGACTGATATGAATGTTAATTATTGTTTTTAACAAAGATCTTTATAATATAACAAATATTCTTGCTTTGTTTTCTACATCGTAATGAGAGAAGCTAACAATAAAGAAAAGCACATTTGTTTCCAGGGAGTCCTTATGTTCCAGTTGAAGATTTCTTACTTTCTCTCAGAGGAAGTGGATAGAGTCAGCCCCAGGGAAGACAGACAGGCTGCAGAAAGAAAGCCTGATTTCTACTTTACTCTAATTATATAACCGTTCTGGTTCAAGGCCTGCCAGATAATGGAGTTGGTTTAAATACTCCTTTGCAAAATCAAGAAGCTAGTTGTTTCTAAATGATTTTACTGGTGGTCTCTCAGTTACAGAGTTGAAGTTTTCCAGGGAATAGTATTTTCTCTTTCTTTTGCTTATTACAATTTGGAAGATTATCTCTACCTATCTGAAATTTGATAATAGTCTCTGTATTGATTTTAGCCTTTTTGTACCAGGAACAGGTATATTTAATTTTTTAAATTTTTTGATCTCTTGGCTTTAATTTCATAAAACCCTCATTCTCTGGCCAACAGTTTGCAGAATTTCCCTTTCATTTTATTTTGCTTTGTTTATTTTCTCTGCTTGGACAATGCTAATGTGTAGGTAACTTGAAGAAAGCATGTAAGGCATTTTCAAAATCTGTGCACAGATCATGAGAATTTAAGCAATAGACTTTCTTATAGTTTGATATCCTTTCTTTTCTGCAATCCGTTTTCCAGGTTTCCTAGTCTTTTAACCCTGAAGTACATTTTCAGCTTTAATTTTTCTTCTGCCTGAGTTGAGGTTTGGCTCCACCTTGCTTCTTCCTTATTGGACTCTTCCCCCAGCCCCTTCCCTTCGTACTGGCATTTGAATAGTCTCCTACCTGAAAAATGGCAAAGGATTCAATAGGGAACCATGGTGACACTCAAAAGACCAACTATTGTTTCTCTTTTGGAAGCATTCACTTTTCAACACATTTTCAGCGACACCATTTCAAATCTAGAATGATCTTATTAAATGTTCTCTGTATCTTTTCCTCTTCTGTTGCTATCTTTTCTAGGGTATGTGTTTTTTCTTCAAAAGTTTTATTACAAAAGGAACAATATGCTTTAGGGACAAGAGAGATTGACATCTGATGAAATGACCTTATCTAATCTAATGATTACCGTAAGAGGGAGATTGTTATTATCTGTAAATATATGAGAGGTGTCAATGGGAACAACAATGTGGTCAGGAAGGGAGAATTCACTGTATGAAATTGCCCAGCTATCACGCATCTGAGCTTGGATTTTAACTGGAGTGAGGAAGTTCCATGCTGGTACAGTGGCTTAATGACATTAGTAAAGACTTGTAATCTTTCTGCTCTGCTATCCTTGGCATGTTGCCTTCTCACTGACACTGGTATCTTCCATAGGTTGGGACATCACAATTGCTTTCAAAGAGGAAAGAGGGAAAAGAGTAGGACCAGTCCCAAATAACTCTTTAACTGAAAGCAAAGCCTTTCCCAGAAGCCACTCTTCTCCACCCACAACAGTTTTTTTTTTTTTCCTTTTACATGTTATTGGTCAGATTATGTCACATGGCCATTCCTAGTTCTATGGGAAGTAGGGGGAATGAGTATTTAGCTTTTTAATTCTTTGCAGGGGAAAGTGGTGAAGGAGAAGATATTAGAAGTGGATGTTTAATGAGCCAATCAACAATCTCTGCCACAATCGTTCTCCACTCAAGTCCATTGCACCCTCTAGAAGGAGGCCATTGTGCAGGGCTCAGGCCACTAGGGGTAGGTGACTGATTTGGACAGAGGAGTCTCCTTTACCAGTGGAGCCTGTCACCTTATGACCCTATGAATGGATGACTGATAAGGCAAATCAGTTGTACCATATTTGCTCTCTTTGATGCTGGACGGAAATAGTCATGTTGTTTAGGATTTTCAAAGACAATTCACTTCACTATCATTCTGGGTATATGTGAAACTTAGTAGATGTGGAATGTAAATGTCTTAGCACAATAATGGAGAAGGTGCCAGGAAGGCTATGTTAACTAGTGTGATAAAAATGTGTCGAATGGTCTATGAAACCAGTGTATGGTGCCCCATGACCACATTAATGTACACATCTATGATTTAATTAAAAAAAAAAAAAAAAAAAAAGACTAGCTATAAACGTTTGGTAAATACAGTCTTTGGCCAACTTTTCTAAGTAAAGATTATGTTTAGAATCTTGAATCAAGGAGAGAGTTGGAGGCGATGGCTATTTTAACTGTCATGACTGTAATTAATTATAGTATCCACTTGTTTAGATTTATCACTGCTATACATTATACCTGGTCTTTCATTACTGAAGAGCAATTTCTTTTAGGTAGAAAGCATTTTAGCATTAATTCTACCAATAATTCAATAAAAAATTCCAAACTCTTATTTGTTTATTTATACTAATTAACTACATGTGTAGGTACAAATAGAGGTAAGAAATTTGTTAAATCCCTATTTTGAAATGTTTGAAGTTAGTTTATATATTAGGATGTCTTTGAAAAACACACCTTTTCCACTTCTATTATTGAGTCCACATGGGGTATTACTATTGTTAATCTTTCTATTACCATCTATACTTTGATTTCTCATTTTTTATCTGTTTTATTTATTTATTTTTTTCTTAGTATTTGGAACAATGTTTGGCATGGAATATTCAATGATTATTTATTGAATGAAAAATGACCTCCATAAATAGAAAACTAGATAAAAGGTAAAAATCTGAGATGAGCAGAGGGGATTTCAGCCTCAAGAGTTAGCAAGAAGACTGGAGAGGACCCATATGTCTAGGAAGAGGGACAATTTTGTACATTTAAGAAAAGTAAACCAGGACAAAAATGAAACAGAGAACTGACTGGAGAGAGGGTCCATGGCTGTGTTATAGGAAGGAAGACGCTTGAGATGCATTTGAATATGAAGAGAAGGAAAATAGAAGAGAGGGAATCTATTTCTAGATCTTGCCCTTGGCTATACAGAACAAAGTTTTGCTACCATCAGTTGACCTCCTGAAGTGGATACTAGTATTAAAAGTTATAGATTTGAAAAAGTCCTGTTCTAAAAGTTGAGATTCCTCTGTTTGGGGGGCTTGTTAACAGTTCAATTACTGCCAGATGAACCCCAAAATAGTTACTGCCAAAACTTCCTATCCATCACATTTCTAATAAATTTTTAGCTTCTCTTGCTGTCTGAGGGAAATTCACTTCTTTATTAGGGATATCTTTTTAAATTCTGAGCCCTCAAGCAAAATATGTATAAAAATATCTCCCTGCTCTGTTGTTATAGACTCTTGTCCTTTTGTGAGCCCCTGAAGCAGAGAGATTTTCTATTTATGTTTTCTTCCAAATTATTCCATTTAGATTTATCTTCTAAGTAAATAATGCTGTGTGTCAAGGGCAGAGCTGGAGGAGGGAGCAGAAGAGTCACAGCCCTGGTCTGCAGGGTGTCTTTGGAACATTTCAGCAGGGACGGCATCCCATTTTAGAACTTGTACACTTATCTTTTCTTTCTCTCCTAAAAAAAAAAAAAAAAAAAAAAAAAAAAGAGAGACTTTTTAAAGACTGTTGGAAACAGAAGAGTTTGTTCCCCCTTCCTATAGCTAAATAATTCTGCCTGTTTTGAGACATCAGAACAGGTTTCCCAGCTGGGGATGCTAACAATGATAACAAGCTTTTTCCTGGACAGCCATGGCCATCAGCAAACATTTGTTTTTCATGAATTGTATTTTAGAAAAAAATCGGTTTTGGAGAAATCCACATATGTTTGTGCATCTGCAATAAGAAAAATATAAAAACAAGGTTTTTAAAAAATAATTTTGCTGCCTAATTGCAATTTTCTGAGTCAACTTAGGGTTTATGACACTTCTTAAAGGAGGAGCTAAAAGTAAACCTTTCACTTTATCCCACAATCCCACTACTAGGTATCTACCTGGGGGGAAAAAAGAATTGGCATAAGGACATTTTCACTTGAATGTTGATCACAGCTTAATTCACAATTGCCAAGACATGGAATCAACCCAAGTGCCCTTCAACACATGAATGGATTAATAAACTGTGGTATATGTATATTGTGGAATATTATTCAGCCATAAAAAGATGGAGACTTCACATCTTTTGTATTTACCTGGAAGGAGTTGAAGAATATTCTTCTTAGCAAAGTATCACAAGTACTCAATGCCAATATGATAAATAACTTCACCTCCACATGAGAGCAAAACATGATCAAATTCAAGTGGTGGGTAGAGGGAGGAGGGAGAGGGGAAAGGGGAGGAGAGGAGGACATAAGCTCTCCCCTAATGTGCACAATGTAAGGGTATACAGCACCTCCCTGGGTGAAGGGTTCAACCGCAACTTGAACTATACATGCAAACATAGTCATTTGTGCCTTCATATCCATCTGAAGTTAAAAAAATCCTGAGTACAAATAGGGGTTCTGACTAGGCCTCTAACAAAGCAAGTGTAATTACTGAATTACCTCTGTGTCCCATGACACTGACTAGGTTGCATTGTTTTTACCTGTCTTCCTACTTATTAAACTGTTGTATTAGTTAACTTTTGTTGCATAACCAAGAAAAACCCCACACTACAAATTAAAATAAACATTCGTTATTTCTTCTAACTAACTAAAGTATATTCTAGCTAACTAACTAAATAAATGAAAAGAAAGTTAGATGATGAATGAGAGAGGAGAGAGAAAAACAGAGACTAAGAAACTGTTGAAACAAATTCATTGCACTCACTTTGGAAAGAAACCTAGCAGGCCTGCTTTTGTACCATACCAGACACCTTTTACTACGTTGTAAAATAAGGACAGTCCTATTTAGCAGAAGTAAATGTTTTGTTCTCTATCATTTACTATTGTGTTTGATTTTCTCATTTCTCAAGGTTGAGAATTTATGGTTGTTAGAATTCATGATCATTGCTCCCATTTTAGAATTTCCATTCCTTGATGGCATGCTTTTCAAGAGCAGGATTAAAAATTACTATTTATTTTTTGTTTTAATTGAAAATATTTTGTTAATTTATCTTGCAACAATAAGACATGCATGACTCTAAATTTTATATATACCAAAGGCAATGCATTGAAAAATGTTTTCTTCCTACATTGATGCTTAAACCAGCTTTTCCCTCCAAAGGCAGCCTCTGTAAGAAATGAGTCTTTTGCATCCATTGAAATATTCTTTATATGCACACACATATTCCTTTTTTAAAAAATGCAAGTGAAACTTACTTTGCTTCATTCTTTCATCTTTCTCTCTCTTTATCTATCTCTATCTCTATCACTATCTCTCCCTTTTTGACCATATTTTGGGGAGCTTTCTTGTCAGTATTTATGGAATTACTTTGTTATTTCTAAATGTTGCAATGTATTTCATTTTGTAACAGTAACAGATTCGTGCAATACCGATGGGGTGAATAAGTGGCACAACTACATATTCTTTATGTGTTACTTCATACTTGTGTGGGTTTACGTATAGAATAAAATTCTAGAAATGAAACTGCTAGATGAGAATACATGGTTTAAAAACATTTTTTTTTTTTTTCGTAGTTTTTGGCCGGGGCCGGGTTTGAACCTGCCACCTCCAGTACAATGGGCTGGTGCCCTATTCCTTTGAGCCACAGGCACCGAGCAAATAAATGATAATGGGCAGGTTTTTTTTTTTTTTTTTGCAGGACCCGGGTTTGAACCTGTCACCTCTGGTATATGGGGCCAGCTTCCTACTCCTTTGAGCCACAGGGGCCGCCTAATTGGTTTAAAAATTTTAATAGCTCTTTACAAATTACCCTTCAAAGAGTTTATTCCGTTTTGAAAATGACAGTGTGGTTTATTATTCCAAAGTAAAGAAGTCTTGCCTCTAGGCCAAGAGTCAGAAAAAAACTGTGCTCAAGTTTGATGCTCTCCATTCACATCCAATTTGATTTTAGAAATATTCCCCAAGGTTCTTTTTGTTTCTTTACCTGTTGATAAAGCTAATAGTATTTTGTCTTTGACAGCAGAGTTTTGGCTCAGAATGAAAATTTCCAGGCTTTACATTCTGTTTTCGCCACTTTTGAGGTGTTTGACCTCCCCCATCATTTTAGCCATTCTGGTGGTATATTGTATATTAGGGTATATCTCATTGTCAGTTTATTTTTTTCTATCACACTAGGGAAATTATGTATGTCATTCATATGTTTTTGGCCTTTTGGGTATCTTCCCTGTACCTATTCACCACTTTAAAATATTTTTTTCTTCTTCCTAGTAAATTACTAATTTTTTTTTCCTTTTGGTGACAGAGTCTCACTCTTTGCACAGGCTAGAGTGTAGTGGTGTCATCATAGCTCACTTTAGTCTCAAACTCCTCCCTGGGTTCAGGGGATCCTCCTGCCTCAGTTTCCCTTATAGTTGGAACTATAGGCATGAGTCATCCATTGCACCTAGACTAAACAGACTTTTTAAAATAGTGCCCTTCTCATTTTCTACCCTACTTCCCAATAAAATACCAATAATAAATCAATACTTTTCATTGTTTCTTGCTTTAATATTTACTTAATTTTTTTGTGGATATATACCTTTTTGTTTTCACTGTGGAGATGATAGGATTTTTTGCTTTCTATTTCAAATTTTTGGTATCATTGTGTTTTAGATGTGTTTTGTAGGCAGAATATACTTGGGTGTTACTTTCATTTAGTTGAATAAATTTTACCTTTTAAAATTATATTTTTAAGTCAATTTATATTTAAGTACTCTTGTGTTTGGGATTAAACTTACTATCTTTGTATTTGTTTTCCCTTTGTCTGACCTATTCTTTTTTTTTTTTAATTTTTTTTTTTTATTGTTAAATCATAGCTGTGTAAATTAGTGTAATCGCCTGTACCCATTCTAACATGCACCATAGATGTGGCCCCACCTATTACCCTCCCTCCACCAAAACTATGTCTGACCTATTCTTTATTCCCTTTTTTTATTCTCTTGACTTTTAAAAAATTAATTGATTTTTCGGGTCCCTTATATAATATTTTTGTTACCCTTACTGCAATTATTCTAGAACAGAGGTCTGTAATCTTTCTCTCTAAAGAGCCATGAACTCAACCCATCATTCAGATAATGTTCATTGTGCCTGTAAGGTAGCTTTTCACCCACCCCCTCCTTCCTGCTACCTGCTTGATTTCCAATGACTTTTACTTCCTTCTGTACATACATGTGCTCATTGGTTAGTTCCAGTTTAATTGAGAGTACATGTGGTCCTTGTATCTCCATTCTTTAGATACTTTACTAGGATAACGGTCTCCCGTGCAAATTGTTGCGAAAGGACTTAATCATCCTGCTTCATGGCCAAGTAGTATTCTCAATAATATATATAGTACATTTTGTTAATTCACTCATGATGGGCACTTGGGTTGATTCTACATCTTTGCACTTGTGAATTGTGCTGCAATAAACATTCAAGGGCTGGTGTCTCTGTGATAAAATGAAATCTTTTCTTTTGGGTAATTACCCAGTAGTGGGATGCTGGATCAATGGTAGGTCTACTTTCAGTACTTTGGAGAATCTCCGTACTGTTTTCCCTACTAATTTGCAATCCCACCAACAGTGGATAAATGCTCCCTTCTCTCTGCCTTCATGTCAGCATCTATTGTTTGGGGGATTTTTAATAAAAACCATTCTAACTGGGGTAAAGCGATATCTCATTGTCTTTTTAATTTGCTTTTCCCTGATAATTAGTGATGTTGAACTTTTTAAATTTTGTTTGCCATTTATCTATTTTCTTTTTAAAAGCTTTTGTTCATGTATTTTTCCCACTTTTTAATGGGATTGTTCGTTTTTTCCTTGCTGATTTGCTTGAGTTCTTTGTAGATTCTGTTTATGGGTTCTTTATCAGCTGTATAACTTGTGAATATTTTCTCCCATTGTGTAGGGTATCTATTTGCTCTATTGATTAATTACTTAGCTGTGTAGAAGCTTTTGATTTAGTCAAGTCTCATTTATTTATTTTTGCTTTTGCTATGATTACCATTGGGGTCTTCCTCATAAATTCTTTGCCTAGGCCAATATCCAGAAGAATTTTTCTAACCTTTTCTTCCAAAATCATTATGGTTTCCAGCCTTACATTTAAGTCTGTTATCCATCTTGAATTAATTTTTGTGAATGGTGAGAGATATGGATGATCTCTCAGTCTTTTGCACACGGCTATCTAATTTTCCCCACACCATTTGAAGAACAGGGCTTCTTTTACTCAATGTATGTGGATAGCTTTATATTTGGATTCTCTGTTCTGTTTCATTGCTCTGTGTTCCTAATTTTGTAGCAATATCATGCTGTTTTGGTTACTTCTTGTAGTATAGTTTGGAATCTAGTAATATGCTGCCTCCAAATTTGTTCTTTTTACTTAACATTGCTTAGGTTTTTGGGGCTCTTTTCTGGTTCCAAAAGCAGCATGGAATTATTTTTTCTTGATATGTGAAATATCACATTGACATTTTAATGGGAATTGCATTGTATATGTGAATCGTTTTGGCTAATATGGACATTTAACAATGTTGATCCTACTGAAACATGAGCATGATATATTTCTCCATTAGTTTGTGTTATCTGCGATTTCTTTCCTCCATGTTTCATAGTTCTCTTTGTAGAGATCTTTTACTTCCTTGGTTAAGTATATTCTTAGCCTATAGGTTTTTTGTTTTTTGCTTGAATTTTTTTTTTTTTTTGGCCAGGGCTGGGTTTGAACCTGCCACCTCTGGCATATGGGGCCGGTGCCCTACTCCTTTGAGCCACAGGCACCACCCTAGCCTTAGGAATTTTATTTTCTTTGTGGCTATTGTTAATAATATTGAGTCTTTAATTTGACTCTCAGGTTGACTGTTACTGGTTTATAGGAATGCTACTTTATGTATATTGATTTTGTGACTTTGCTTAACTTATTTATCAGTTACAGGAGTCTCTTGGCGGAGTATTTGAATTATATAGTTATAAAATCTTACTATTAGCAAAAAGTGACAGTTTGAACTTCTCTTTACTAATTTGATAGCCTTTATTTCTTTCTCTCGCCTAATTGCTCTTACCAGGATTTCCAGCACTATGTTGAATAGAAGTGGTGGCTGTGGGCCATCACCAAGACAAACAGAGACTGGCTATTTGTCTTGTTCTAGTTCTTAGGGGGAATGTCAACTTTTCTCCAATATGATGTTGGTTGTAGGTTTATCATAAATGGCTTTTAAAAGTTTGAAATATATTCCTTTGTGCCTAGCTTGTTGAGGGTTTTTATCATTAAAGTGGGCTGAATTTTGTAGAATGCTTTTTCTGAATCTATGGAAATGATGATATGGTCTTTGTTTTTGCTTCTGCCTCTGCAAATTACATTTGTTGATTTCTGTTTGTTCATCCTTGCATCCCTATGATGAAGCCCACATGGTCATGGTGGATTATTTTTTTGATGTGTTGTTGAATTCATTTTAATAGTATTTTATTGAGGATTTTTGCATCTATACTCATAAAGGATACTGATTTTTAGTTTTCTTTTTTGTTATTGTCGTGTCATATCCTGGATTTGGTATCAAATGATTAGCTTTGTGAGATGAACTGGGAAGGATTCTCTCCTTCTTGATGTTATGGAATACCTTCTGAAGTATGGGTTCACATCTTTGAATATCTGGCAAAATTTGTCTGTGAGTCCTCCTGGTCTCAGGCTTTTTGTTGCTGGAACATTTCTTTTTTTATTACTATTTCAATCTCACTGTTCATTATTAGACTGTTCAGGAGTTCTATTACTTTCTTTTTTTTTATTTTATTTTATTTTTTTTTTATTAAATCATAGCTGTGTACATTGATATGATCATGGGGCATCATATACTAGCTTCATAAACCATTTGACACATTTTCATCCCAATATTCAACATAGCCTTCCTGGCATTTTCCCAG
>CAUYPK010092078.1:0-22082 GCA_963574355.1 Loris lydekkerianus | reverse complement strand
CTGTGCCTTGTGAGGCCACTTCATCACTTTCAGGGATTCCAATGAGGCAGATATTAGCCTTCTTTGAATTATTCCAGAGCTCTCTGAGAGAATGATCCATTTTTGCTCTCCATTTCTCTTCCTCTTTGAGAGTTTGGGAGTGGTCAAAGGCTTTGTCTTCAATGTCAGAAATCCTTCTGCTTGCTCCACTCTGTTACTGAGGGATTCTACTGTATTTTTCAGACCTTTGAGGGCTGCAAATTCTTGCTTCAGTGCATCAAAATCTTTGGTAGTTTTGTCTTTAAATTCATTAAATTCTTGAGACAACTTTTAAATTTCTCCTCGAATTTCTAATTCCAAATTTCCCTCCATTTTATTAATCTTGTTTGCAATCCAAATTCTGAATTCAATTTCTGACACCTCAGCCAGCTGTTTATGAATGGGATCTTTAGTTACATCTGCCATATCTTTTCTTGGGGGTGGTTGATCTATTCTGGTTATTCATGTTACCAGAGTTTTTCCGCTGATTCCACCCCATGATTGTTTTACACCATTTGATTTTTCCCCTAGAGCTTTGTCGAGGACCCATACAGTGCTATGGCCTGAGAAACTGGGGACCTGTTTGGTGTGGTGGGGCTAAGTGGTTCTGTCTTGTTTTCAACTGGTCTCTGTTCGACCCTAGTAAAACAGTTACTCTGGGTTGAAGTCTCAGCTATGGAGAAATACCAGCAATTAAGTCACCCTGCCCCCCACAGGCAACAATTGGAAAAGGAAAATCAAACCTTCCTACAACCACACACCCAGGGCACCACCTGAATAGTCCTCAGGCGATCGGCTCAGTTCAAAAGGTCCAAATCAATTGTCTCAGTCAGCACCTGTCTCAGGTGGGAGAGTTTCAAAGGTCTCTGGCAACTGGATCGCAGGTGTCTGGTGACTACTCAGATATGGCTTGGTCCAGTGCTCCGTGGAGTCAGAACAACCCACCCAGAAAATAGATCAGTCTGGGAAGGTTGATGCCAGGTGGGCTGATAGTGGGCACAAAGCAGCAAAGAGGTCCTTAAAATACTGAAGTAATTCTGCACCACCTAGTAAATAGTTGCTGCTGAAGCCCTTGAGTGCCCCCAGCTTTCCCCACCTTTCTTCCTAGGATATGACAGAACTTTCCACTAAAGGATTAATGTCTGGCACTGCAGTGGAACTCACATGCCTGTTCCAAGCTATCAGTACAATCTGGTGTTTTATTCAGCCTGATCAACCTCTTGTCTCCCAAGAGGACAATAAGGCAAAGGGGTCAGAAAGTTGCTACATGAGCCTGAGACCAAGCAAGTGCTAGCCTGGCTAGCCAAGGGGGCCCAATCTATGGAGTCACAAATTGTGTTTGGTTTCCAGCTTCCACTAAATTTTTACATTTGACTAATTATATCATAAACCTATAATGCTTGTTCGTGCAATCTCTATCTCACAACCTATAAACCTCTAGACAACTACCAGTCCTCAAACTGCAGGAGCCAACCTAGTCCTGAACCAGATCAATTAAAACAAGTTCTTTCTAAAGAGGCCTACCAGAAAAAAATAGAGACAGAGAAAAGAAAAAATAGGAAAGAAAAACAAATCCATGTCTACCATGCCTAGACACAATTGTAGTGCAACTGTTATACATCAAATTAAGGGGACAAAGTCTTAAAAGATACCACAGAAGAGAGGACGGAATACATATAAGACAATTAGTCCCTCAGAAGGCTTGAGTAACAGTAGATGTCAAAAATTACATCTTCAAACACTTAGGGAAAATTATTCCCAACGTCCAGTAAATAAGACTAGCTAAATTAGTCTTCAAGACTAGTTGAGTAGTTATAGCACTTCTCTGAAACATACACCAGGTATGAGAAACAACATGAAAAAACGATAAATTTTTGGTGAAGTGGAGTAAGAATTGACTATTAATAAAAATAATATGACTAATTTGGGGGGGAGGTGTTTAATTTCAAGGTGACCCTAAAATTAGAAGTAATAGTAATATGAAAAATGCTAAAGGGAAGTTCAGATTAAAAGCATTTTAAGGTCTATATTTTGTTCAGAGAGAGGATAGAATTGTTTTCATTTAATTTGCTATATTAAATATGTACATTAACCATTTAAGGAATAACCAGTCAAGCACCTTCTTAGCACAGCAGGGAGCACAGCAGTCTCATGATCTGAAGAATAACCAGTGAAAAAAATAGAAACAAAATTAACATCCAAACTAGAACTAGGAACTTTTTAAAACATGAAATGCAATAGTAGAAATGACTCTAATATACGGGTAATCACCAAAAAAGGAAATGGTTTACAATTGCCTATACAATGTTGGAAATTCTCAGAAGGAATATTGAAAACAAAGTAAAACAAGGTCCAGTCAAATTTTACTACTTCTTTCCCTAAAAGACATCAAGCCCTTTGGTTAACATTCCCTCAAATCCTAAGAGCCCATTATCCATATCACATACAACTCTTAGGGAAATTTCTTCCCAACATCCAGTTTTATAAGACTAGCTAAATTAGTCTTTATTTATTTATTTATTTATTTGCTAAATTAACCTTTAAGAATAGACTTAAATAATAATAGAGGATGAACGTTATTTAAAAGACCCAAAGAAAACTTAAATACAGATGGTGGGATGGATGCTATATTTTTCTGAACTGTTCAAATATTTCATGTTAAAGAGAGGGTATGGACCAGATCAACAGACAGGTCTATATCATATTTCTAATTCCAAATTCCATATTCTTTGATCCAAAATATGGCCAATCACCTCAAAATCGATACTCTCTGATTATTTATTTTGTCTTTTTCATTGAAGTTGCTGTCTCTTAGACATATCTCCAACACATCACTCCATTTCCTAACAATGCCATCAGCATGATGGCAACTTTCTTCCAAAGACGCCCTTTCTTTAAGAACAGCTGTTTTCTCCTGGACAATTTCTGAATCAGTGACCATTTGAACTAGCCATCATATGAAGTTTCCAATAGAAATCTGTGCAGGTCCTATCCTTTAAGAACCTTCATGAGAGCCCTGACAGTCTTCAGAAATTACTCCTGCTTCTGCGGGAAATTCTCTTTTTGGAAATAGGTTACTCTCAAGGCCTGGCGCCTGTGGCTCAAGCGGCTAAGGTACCAGCCACATACACCTGAGCTGGCAGGTTCAAATCCAGCCCGGGCCTGCCAAACAACAATGACAGCTGCAACCAAAATTAGCTGGGTGTTATGGCTGGTGCCTGTAGTCCCAACTATTTGGGAAGTGGAGGCAGGAGAATCACTTGAGCCCAGGAATTGGAGGTTGCTGTGAGCTGTGATACCATGGCACTCTACCCAGGGTGACAGCTTGAGGCTCTGCATCAAAAAAAAATTTTTTTTCCATGGAAATAGGTTACCCTTATTTCCTTTTAGGTATACTTGTGTTTAAATTTCTTGACCTAGAGAAAAGCCATCTTGGGGAAGAATTAACCTGAGTAAGGCTCTGTAAACGATCAGTATCAAAAGACAAGGGCTTGGAAGGAGCCATTTCAGCAAAAGTTACAATAAGAACATCACCTTTTCAGGGAAGTAGAAGAAGCATCTGGAAAGATCACAGCACAAGTTTCCAGTTGTTTATTTTTGGGATGGGGGGCCTATATCCCAAGAAATACACTAGAAAGTTAAAGTAAAAGTTTAATTGTGCTGAGTAATATTAGAAAGACAGATTTAATTAGAATCAGATGATGAGGAAAGATTATCAAACACTGAAACTCACTATAGAAATATCTTGACTTATAAAATTGTAATATAATGGCTTAGATACTGTCTCATTCAGTTGAGGCTATTCTAAGGGCTAGAAACTCTCTTAGAGAAAGATGTTATGGGTTTGGAGATGAAGTACTTGCAATCACCGCTCAGACTCTCACTCCTAATCCTGATAATAAATCATTTTGTATTACCCTTTGAGCAGGACTCCCCAACTCACATGATGTTCTCTATGAAGGAAGCACAAAGGGCAAGGCAACTATGATTTTAAATTTATTAGATTTATATTTAGAATTTACTATTTAAAGGAAATATGATGTAAATACTTGGGGGAAATAGGACATGTTTTGCAGAGTAAAGTCACTTTATAATTCATCTGTTTTTAATACAGGAGAATGTTCTTGCTTTAAGGGATATTAATTATATTTAACTATTCTCTTCTATTTAAAATCATATTTTAGAAGATATTAGCTATGTGGATTTTATGCCCATGTTTCAGGTTATACTAATCTGTAGTATGTTTTATATTGTAAAGTAAGTTACACTGTAATATTACCATTAACCCCATAGGTGGGCAATAAGTGTCCATTTTTCCATGTTAATATCTGTTATTTTTTGCCGTATTTTCCACAAAATGAATTGTTTTGTGATGATTATTTTGCTCAACCTGAATTATCTTCATTCTTGTTTATTGCATGCTACCTTACTTTCTTCTCCACTAATCATTGTACCAAAACCTTCTTGAAGATTGTTCATTGATTTTTGTTGTTGTTATTTTGCTAGAGAGTATCGTTATTGCTTCTTCCCGTGTTTACATGTAAGATGTGTTTATCCAACAGTGAAACTCCAGAGATTTCCTGTTTGTTCATTTTATCCCTCAACAAACATTTGTTTCATATCCACTGTGCAACACGTTCTGGAAATGCATATACTCAACAAGACAACAGAGGCCCTTAGTCTCTTGCTCACTTCAACCTCCTCACCTGGCTAATTCTTACCCATCCTTCAAGTTAAATATTTGAGATGAACTAGGTTGGTGACTGAAAACTAAACATTGGACTTGTCATGGGGGGGAAGTCGTTGGGGACTTCATTAAGAGCATTTTCAATGGGGTAGGGAGTGTGTCAGAATTTAGACTACAGTGAGGAAGCAGAGCCAATGAGAACAGACTTTCATTTCAGAAGAAAAGTAACAAAAAGGAGCAATCAGACACGGCAGCAACTGGAGAGGAAGAGATTATCAAACAGAAAGGTTGTTTGGGAGAGAAATGTGAATATGTTTGTAAACTTAAAAACAAAGAGCCAAATAGTTGGGAGAGGGTAAAGATCAGGAGAGAGTGAAGACATCTCACGTAAGTAGGCTTCAGAGCAATGCGTGGTCATCAGCTGTGGGCACAGCTCAAAGATTCCTTCTGAGAAGGACTGTCTCATTGCCTGGCATATGAATGAAGGTAGGAAATGTGAGAACAATTAAAATATAGAATTAGAAAGTAGGGAAGGAAGAATAAGAGAAATGTCTTTTATTTCTGTTGAGAAAAAATGTAATGGAATAATTTTCTAAGAGAAAGACAGATAAATAAGAAGTAAGGAGTTTGAGAACAACAATAAATGTTCAGAACAACTTCTAGAGAAAAGTGTGCAGTGGGTTCCCCTTTTACCCAGCTCGATCCATTCTCCACACTTTTCCACCCTGTCCTGTACACCAAGAAGTTCACAGTTCTAGATTGCAACAGCCAGTTTCCTAGTTCTCTGGCTTTGGGTTGGCTTCAACCTATGGGAGAAAGGACAATTCAGGACATCTGTTCCTGTAGATCTCTTTCTGCCTGGCTAGAAAGAGACTGTCCTGCGGCCAGTAGCAGACTCCGTCTTCAGGGACACAGCTTCTGTCAGAAGACTTCCCTTATAGCCCCACACCCCACACAGCAGGCTGAGGGGGAATAGTGGCTTTTCCTCTGTTGCTAGACCCCTGGGCACATCAAGACTCTTTGCTGGTTTCCCATAACCTTACCCACATGGGGGCATACAGTCCTTTCACACCATGTTGGGGTGTGCCATTCCTTTCCTACCTGAGACCCTAACTGACACAGAATGCAAGAGGAAGCTCAGTGGAAACGAGTAAAAGGTTGTCATAGGCACCAGTGAGTTAGGGGATTTAAGTCTGACGTGCTTATTTTCTCTGATTAATCTTGTTGCCTGTGAACAGAAGCAGATGAAGAGGATGACGGGATTTATTGATGCACACTGGCAAAAGAATGCATGCACCAAAAGCAAAAAGGAGAAGGATTGAGGATGCTGGTGAATGGATCGTGAAAATGTCTTAGACCTAAGAGTTGTGCTTTTCATGTACAGTCTGAATTCAAGAAAAACACTCTTTTCTACTTGTTTCCCAAGTTTCTATGATTGAATTATAAACTCGCTTGAACTTACTGATATATTCAACGAATCTTCAGAAAATAGGAATATACATATATACACACTTTAGGTCATTCCAGATCTGAGAGTGTTATTGGACTGGCACTTTCTAGTTTAGAAGAGAAACCACATTTTCTTGACTGTATTATACTTTATTCTACCCACTTTTGTGTCAACTTCTGTCTTCCTCTTTGCTGAATATTATTTACTGTGAAAAGCCCAGCTCCGATTCCATCTCCTCTGGGCAGCCTCTCCCAACCAGAGAAGGCTCTTCCTCCTTGAAGGCACCCACTCCTTAGGGATATGGCCTGTCTGGTCTTGGATTGTCACTTGTCTTTGTTACTATCTTCCCTAAGATTGAAGTCTTATAGTTTTGTGAACTCATCCCAGATCCTAGAAGCGCTTTGTACACACCAAGTGCTAAATAAATGTATCAAGGGACGGGTTTGTTCATTTTTGAGACAGAGTCTCACTCAGTAACCCTGGATAGAGTATCATGGTGTCATAGCTCACAGCAACCTCAAACTCTTGGGCTCCAGAGAGCCTCCTGCCTTAACCTCCCAAATAGCTGGGACTACAGGTGCCCTCCACAATGCCTGGCTATTAATAAATGTTTATTATTAACTGATTACTTATCTATGATATAGAAAGTTTTAAAAGATCATAATAATTC
Organism: Loris lydekkerianus; assembly: GCA_963574355.1. Classification (NCBI taxonomy): domain Eukaryota; kingdom Metazoa; phylum Chordata; class Mammalia; order Primates; family Lorisidae; genus Loris; species Loris lydekkerianus. Next base: position 15,257 of record CAUYPK010092078.1, on the reverse strand, counting down.
AAAGAAAGCTATTTAGTTTCATTTTATCTTATATGTAAAGTGGCAAATTCAGAGAACATATGAGCATGCAGGCTAGGAAGATGATCATACTGTTTGGTAGCATGGGTGTGACTTATGAACCATCACTATATGCACTCCTAATTTCCAGTAGAGACCACTCATCCCTAAGATGGAAGCCCTGGAGAGCAAGTAGAATAGGGTTGTTTCCTTTCACCACACCTCGTCTTATGCCGTCTGAGAACAATGACCAGTCTGTTCCCATTCCCAAAGGGGAATGACTAGGAATAACTGGAAAATCAGACTAAGCAAATCAAGTCCTGTGAAATTCTGCCATTTTAGAGACCTGGTCTGAAAATACATCTGAGTTAGTAGTTTTGATAACTTGAAAGCAACAGTAAATTTTCCAAAATGAACTTATATTGTTTAACAGGTTTTCCTTTCTCTCATAGGTTGACGCCAACCCATGACAAACACATTAAAACAATTCCCTTTGAACTTTGCATTTCAGTTTTAAAACCACTGGTAGAAGTAACTCTCACCCTCTCTTGAAAACTACATCACCTTTAAAACAAGCTCATCATTTACTAACAAAGTCGATAATCTGGTAAACAGGAAAAAAGAGTGTAAAAAGCAGCATTTACGTGGCGAGTCCAGATCCCAAAAAGAGACTGCTTTTACACCTCACCACACCTCCCTCTCCTCATCTCTCTAAGGTGGCTTTAAATTCCTTTTCTTACCTGTCAGCCTGATTTCCCTTCAGTGGTGATTATTTAAACTCCTTTCTGCTCATAGGTCATTGCATTATATTTGGGTGTGCATGATACAAAGCATTGTGCTCCACCTCAAACTTGGTAGAATATCTCAAATATTTTATTTAGCCTCCTTAAGCCTATTCATTCTCTTTTATCAAAATGGCATAATATCCCCCATCCTACCTTTCCCAAAAGGATAAAACTAGTTCATGCATTTGACATCACCCATAGATGATGAAGAGGAAGAATCACTTTATGTTTCTTCATAGGAGTATATTCTTTTATACTACTGTTATTTCTCAGAAGTTTCTTGTAGATGAAGTCCAAATTTAAATGTCCTGGGGATTCTTACACTGAAGAAAGCTCATGAGGAAATTTTGTTTGGTTTTTTTTTTGAGACAGTCTCACTATGTCACCCTCTGTAGAGTGCTATGGCGTCACAGCTCACAGCAACCTCAAACTCCTGGGCTTAAGCGATTCTCTTGCCTCAGCCTCCTGAGTAGCTGGGACTACAGGTGCCCACCACAATGCCCGACTATTTTTTGGTTGCTGTTGTCATTGTTGTTTAGCAGGCCCAGGCTGGGCTCGAACCCGTCAGCCTTGGTGTAAGTGGCCAGTGCCCTACTCACAGAGCTACAAGCGCCAAGCTGGGAAATCTTTTTAAAACAAGGATGAGTCTGATGAATAATCAACCTTGATTCATCTGAGCTTCCACACTGGGCTAACTTAGATGGTGACAAAGATGATGACAGCCATTATGATGCAATTACAATTCATTTATAGTTCACAGGTTTCCCAGACACTTTCACACACCTCTCACCTCTCTTAACCCCCTCCACAAAATAGTGGCCAGGTACCACCATCCCCACTCAACAGAGGAAGAAATGGAAGCACAGGGAGATTAATGATTTGTCCAAGGTGATGCAGCTAGCAGACCTGGTCTGAAGGCTCAGAAAGTGTCAAAGCTCTTACCCTTGACCTGTGAAAAATAGTTCAAGGACCAAAAAATGCAAGCATGAGGAGTCATCTGTGGTCTGCATAAATGCAAATAATTTTTTCCAAGTATTCATGACCTTACAACCTTCAAATTCTAAAGCCAAAGTCTCCAACAAATAAAATTCTGAATGAATGAAGGAGACCACTGACACCTTCAAAGTAGAAAGACAGTAAATTCAGTATCACAAGGATTAAATGCCAGTCATTCCAGCTGTGGTGCCATCACCAAATTCTGTATTAATAGCTGCAATTAAATAGTAGCTACATTATATTTAAGGGCATCCTGCCAGAATCTTTGTATTTTCCACCAAATATAAAAAGGACCTTAAATGAACTTCGAAGGATGGAAAATAAAAAGATAAAATGTGTGGGAAGAGGGCCTATATACCTAGTGTGGGAAGAGGGCCTCACTGACCCTGGAGAAAAAAGCCAAGGTCTCCAATTTCCATAAGTTGGTTTGGAAAATATCTTAGGCAGAGGTAGACTTCCTGCTAATGAGATTCTAGATTAAAAAAAAAAAAAAAAAACACAACTCCTGCCAAACTTCAACCTCTCACTCCACTCCCACCAAGATAAAAATTCAGGAAGGAATGCAGTGTAGGCATAACTACAATGAGCTCATCGACGCGTCCTAGAAGGTGAAAGATGGACAGAATTTCCTTATTGATTGGAAAGGGCCACCTTTCAGTTCATACAGTGAGCCTCGGGTGGATACCCAAAAATTCTTTCTCCCTTTTTCCTTCTTCCTCTCTCTTCCTCTTCTGATCCCCCACCTTCCTTCACTGTCCCAGTGCAATCCTGGTTTTGCACCACTTCATCTGGACCTTTTCTATCAAGAATAACAATGAATGGTGAATGAAAGATGTGTGGAGAACAAGAAAAACCCATTCTGTCAAATATAACTAAAGAGAAATGTATGCTTCCAAAATCACATTTTAAACACATGTTTCTATAAACTGATTCAAATTTTCCACTCTCACTCTTCTCCAACAATAGTCTCTCCCAATGGAAGGGATGTTTGAAAGAGGAATACCTTCTTCTTTGTTTACCTGTAAACCACAAGTAGGTCATTTTTTCAATTGATGGGTATTGTTGATAAAGTCCTAATTAATATTCAGTTCATGTTTATTTGCTAAATTCTGATACCTAATATAAACAACTCTGTATTGCCAGAAGTAATTAGAGCCTTGCTGAAGTCTGTAGTTGAACTGAGTTGTGTTTAGATTGTTCTGAATTTCCATAAACAATGGAAACTTACAGGAGACTGGGTCACTTTTCAGACTATGCCTCTGCAGTTATATGGCAAATAACCGACCCCACCTTTTGGAAAACTGTTCATATTTATTTGACAAATTACAGTTCAAAGGATTCTGAAAGTGAAATATCCTAAAATATGGTATCTTTCTTTAAGAATCTGAAATAAAAACGGAGCATTATGTGCAACAATCAAGGCTTCTGCTTCTCATATGCACTCTGCAAGAATGGATTCATTCATTCATTCATTCATTCAAACAAATAATTATTGCAAGTGAGCCTTATTTGCAGAACAGTGTGAAAAATCCTGGGTACACATCAGTGAACAGAACAAGACAGCCGGGGTATTGTTTCTTGAGGAACTTGAGAGGTTTCTCTAGAGAGCCAATAAGCAAACTAAAGTAATTATAAATATTTTTAAGATGTAAGAAAAATTGAAAGAGGGGGCTGAGTAGAAAGTAAAAGGAGGTTGGATATAACTACTTCAGAAAGGATATGAAGGGAAACCTTCTCTAAGCAAGTGCAAATGAAGTTGAGCCCTAAAAAGCGAGAAGCTATCATCCTGCAGAACTGAGGAAAGAAGATTCTCTCAGGAGAGAAAATGCAAGGTCCTTGGGGAGTGACTGGGCTTGGTGTGTTCACCGCATCAAAAGGAAGCCGGAGTGGCTGAGTGAGCGAGCTCCGAGAGGTAAGCAGGGCCTACAGAAGGCATTGAAGGTCATGGAGAGAAATTTTTATTTTATTCTGAGGGGAACTGGAAGCTCCTAGAGATTTAAACAGGAGAGTGACATAATCGAATCTGTTTTCTATTACAGTGGCTACCATGCAGAGAATGAGCCGGCGGGGTAAATGAGTGGATGTGGGGATACAGGAAACTTCTGTGATAGCCCGAACAAAAACGAATGAGAGCCTGGCACTGGAGGCAGAGTGAGCAGATGAGGATATACTCAGCATACATTTTTGAAGCAAAATCAAAATGCTAGGAAGATGAGGGCAAGAGAGGAATCAAGTGTAAGTCCAACCTTCTGGCTTGGTGGATGGTGGCGCCATTTAATGAGATGATGAAAAGTGCTCCTCATGTTTTTTCTGTTCCAGCACAAGGCCTGTGGTACAGTGAGGCCCTAAGGAGTTATATCCTTTTCTTGTTAGTAAACCTCCTGTGGGGAGGCCATTCTTAACCTTTTTGCATTGCCAGACAAGGAAACAGAAGAGATGGCAGACACGGTCCAAAAGAAGTGCAGAGCTGCCTCAGCTCCTATTATTAGGTTCTCCAGCCACAGCTAGAATGTAGAGTTCAAGCAGCCAAGACAAATTGCACGTTAGTTATGCTCAAAAGAATAGAAAACCAGCTACATAGAAACACAAAGTCACATTTTTTCAAGGGGATTAGGCCTCGAGGATGAGTTGAATTTTTTAGTAGATTGAGCTGCATACGCGCGCACACATATATACTGTCTCCTAGAACCAAGTTCTTCAAATAAGCCCAAATTAAGGAAAAATGATTGCCACTGGGCAGGGGAAATTGACTACTTTGGGGAAGGCCTACTAAGGGATGAATTTAAGGTCTTCCTCTTGGTAGATGGGCTTCTCTGTTAAAACTTGTAGTCAAAGACTCTTCTAGCAAGTTAGGCTCTAAGTCATTAGCTTAAAGAAAATGATTCAAACATCTTTGCCTCTGCAGAGGGCATCATTTTAAGGGAATCACAAGGCTGAGGCCTAATAGATTAAGGCAGCTTTGGGGCATACACCACTTCTGCTGTAGTCCATAAGATTTCAGATGTCTCTTTTTGTCCACATCTTAATGAGAACTCAACTAACATGGCCTTTGGCCATGTTCTTTCTCAACAACCTGCACCATTAGTATTTTCATGACATGAAAAATCTAGCTGTAAGAACTGTTAAGGAAATCCTGAAAAGGTAAAGTCATTGGAAAAGAATAACTTAATACCTAAAGGAGGACTGAAAAGAAATGAAAGAATTCATTACATTACTGGCATTGGTCCAAATGCCCACTCCTCTCTTACTAATTATTATAACATACTATCCATGCAAGACTTCTAGAAGGAACTAGAAACATTTCAATAAGGGACAGTTAAAGGGCGAGTCAGGCTTTGTATCCCTGATTGGAAGAAATGTATTGTAAGATATTAACTGTAAGATGATTCTTGAAGCCATTCAAAACCCTTAGAGTACAGAAGCAGAAAACTTAAAGTTAAAAACTAGAACTCAAAGACTTAGGAGGATCAATTTATTTTCCTATTAAACCCAGTAATCTGAAACTTAAATCACCTATTTTGTAAAGATTAACAAAATCAACATTAATCACAATCAAAACATTGATTCTGAATACACATGATGTATTTAATGTTGATTAGAAACTGAAAAAAACTGATTCTGATTAGAATCAGAAACTGATTCTTCTATTTATGGATTAGTATCATCCTAGTTCTGTAAATATTTACACCTGTTAAGGATATCAGGAAAGAATGTCAAGTAGTTCACTAATAAATTTTCAAAGTCTTAGAAAAGTAGCCTTCTTGACCAACCCCCAGGAGGGAAAAACATCATAAAAGTGATTTCAAAATCTATAATCAATTCATTTGCATATGCCACTGGCCAGGAAGGAGTTGTGAAAATCCAGACTCTGCCAGCAAGACATCTTCAGTAAACAGAAACCCACGAATTAACTTCATCTTCCCTCCTTATCTTGAGGAGGAGGAACTTTACCTCTCTGAGAGAGGGAGGAACTTTATCTCTCTGCCATGCTTTTCCTACCTGGAGACCAAGGGATTCTACCTTTACCCATGACACTCACTATGTCACCAAACTATGCCTTCAAATGGTTTGATCACCATGGACTTTCTCTGGGACACTGTATGCTCTTACTATTTTTATAGGCAGTTTCCATGATTATCTATAAATATTTTATAGTTTCATTGGTTCTATTCTATTCCTTATAACCATCAGTTGTGTACATGTTAGATACCTCTGTCATCTTTATCTGTCAACTTTTCTTTGTTTGTTTTTTCATTTTTTTGTTGTGACAAAATATACATAGCATAAAATTTGCCATCTTAATCATTTTTAAGTGTATGTTTCAGGAGTATTAAATACACTTATTTTGTCATGTGACCACCACCACTATCCATTTCCATACCTCTTTTTATCTTGTAAAACTAAAACACTATCTCCATTAAACAATAATTCATCATTTTCCCTAATCCTAGTCCCTGGCAATCACCTCATATAAAATATCTGTTCTTTTGTATCTGGCTTACTTCACTTAGCATAATGTCTTCAAGGTTCATCCACATTTTAGCATGTGTCAGAATTTCTTTCTTTTTTAAGACTGAATAATATCCCATTGTATATAATTTTCTAAAGCAGCTAAGCTATTTTACATTTCCACCAATAGTACATAAAGATTCCAGTTTAACCACATCTTCACCAATATTTGTTTCCTGTTCTCTCATAGCACCATCCTAATGGAGATGAGGTGGTAATGCATTGTAGCTTTGATTTGCTTTTCCCTAATGACTAGGGATGTTGAGCTTATTGACCATTCATATATCTCATAAAGAGAAATGTGTGTTAAAGTCCTTTGCCCATGTTTGGCTCCAGTGTTTATTTTTTTGTTGCAGTTCTTTATATATTCTGTATATTAATGTCTCATCAGACATATGATTTGCAAATACTTTCTTCCATTCTATGATTTATCTTTTTATGTTGTTGATGTTGTCTTTTGATGCACAAAACTTTTAAATTTTCATGAAGGCCAATTTGACTATTTCTTTTGTTACCTATGCCTTGTCATATTCAAGTAATCATTGCTAAATACAATGTTGTGAAGCTTTTGACTCATGTTTTCTTCTAAGAGTTTTATCAAAAATAATGCAAAGATGCCAGTTTTCACTGTTTCTGTTCAACAAAATATTGGAGGTCCTAGCCAGGGAAATTAGGCAAGAAGAAATAAAAGGCATCCAAATTAGAAAGAAAGAAATAAAATTAAATCCGTCTGTATATATAATTTAATATATTTAAAAACCTTAGCAATGTAGCAGGATATAAAGTCAATACATAACCATTTCTATTTCTATCCACTTAATGAACAATCTGATAAAGAATTTGCAAAAATAATTCCATTTACAATAGCATCAAAAAGAATAAAATACTTAGCGAGTTACTTAACGGAGGAGGCAAAAGACTTGTACAATGAATAGTATAAAACATTGCTAAAAAAAATTAAAGACATAAATGAATAAAAATACATCTTATGTTCATTGTTGGGAAGAGTTATTATTAAGATATCATTGCTGCTTAACATGATCTATAGATATAATGCAATCCCTATCAAAATTGCAGTGACCTTCTTAGCAGAAATAGAAAAGCTCATCCTAAAATTCATATAGAATCTCAAAGGGCCCTGAATACCCAAAGCAATCTTGAAAAAGAATAACCAAGCTGGAAGATGCACACCTCTGGCTTTTAGAACTTACTACAAAGCTATAGTAATCAAAACAGTATGGTACTGGCATATGAACCAATAAAATGAAATAGAAATAAAATAGAGACCTCAGAAATAAACCCTCACATATATGGTCAAATGATTTTTTACAAGGTGCCAAGACCATTCAATGGAGAAAGGACAGTCTCTTCAACAAATGATGCTGGAAAGACTGCAGATCCACATGTAAAAGAAAGATCTGAACTCTTTTACAAAAATTACCCCCAAATGGGGGGTCAAAGACCTAACTATAAGACCTAAGACAATAAAAATATTCATTTTTATTACTTTTTAATTTTATTTTAGGTTATTTCCTAACCATAATATCTCTGACCTTGTTTTCAATTGTTTATTCTTTTCAGGGGGCTTGATAAGACTTTTATCTCTGCATTGGTTTGTTTTCCCATTTCTTTCATTTCTCTAGAGAGGGCTACCAATTTGTTTTTCATTTTCTTCTATTGTCTTGTCATCTCTTTTGAAATTGTTTTTATCTCTTTTATAAGCTCTACTTTTTCCCCCAGTGAGAGATCATGCTGCCTGTAAACTCTTTAGGATACTTTAAAGTTTTCCTTAAATTTGTGGAATAATTGACATGTGTCATCTGCCTTTTGCCTTATCCTTTGCTCTCTTACTCTTATACATATGACCCTTGTTTGTTTTTTTCTGGTGATTTTTTTTTTATTAAATCATATCTGTGTACATTTATGCAGTCATGGGGTACAATGTGCTGGTTTTATATACAATTTGAAATATTTTCATCAAACTGATTAACATAGCTTTCACAGCATTTTCTTAGTTATTGTGTTAAGACATTTATATTCTACATTTAGTAAGTTTCACATGTACCCTTGTAAGATGTACTGTAGGTGTGATCCCACCAATCACCGTGCCTCCACCCATCCTCCCCCCTCCCAAGTGAGGTCTTCAAGTAAGAAAAGAAATCATCTCACAAAAGAAAAAGGGCTACATTTATTGCACTAATCAAATTGTAAATTTATATGTTGGCAGTAACCACTTAATAAGTGGCTACAATTATTGTATTGGTTAAATTTGCTCATTTGTAAAGGCTCTATGGTTGTGAGAAGTGAAATGAACTAAAGTATGAATGCTCTTTGCAATTTTTAATAATATTGAACATTTTATTCACTGAATTGTATTGATAATTAGTAATTTCGGAAACAGGAGGTGAAGCGGCCCTGCTTTTGGTGTTACCTTGAGATGATGTGTTTCTTAGTATTTCAGAATGTGAAGCAAGTGCCATTCTGTGAATTCTTCAGATTTATGGAGCCCTCCTGAGGCTGATTTGCATAAACTAAATCTTTGCCATGGAGTCACTTTGCGGTCACAGCCTCTGTGCTCATATCATTTCATCTGTAGAATGCACGTGACATAAGCAAACAGAAGCCCCACCGAGCACCAATCATGTGAGGATCTGGCCCATGGAGGAGAAAGACAGGAAAACAAGGCACAAGAAAAATGGAGAAGGCTGTTAGAAATGGTGGACAATCATCTAACAAAAATATGACATTTGGGTTGCATTTTTTCACTTTTGTATTTGATGAATGGTACAAATTTTCAGCAAATATCTATATAATTTTATTGAGTGTTTTCCCTTGCAAATGCCTCATTGAGACCACATGTAGAATTACTCAAAAATTAGTCAGCAGTGATCCCCAAAGGCACAAAAAAATCAAACATTGCTGCTCAGAGATGATGGATGAGCCCTCTGGAGAAGCACCTGGGGACGGGTGAAGTATTTGTGTTTCTTTATCCATTTTATCGGAAGAAACTACTCTGTGAAGGGGGGCATCTTATCACACGTGGTTGGGTGGCTGCCTTAAGCCAGCATGATCCTTCGTGTCAAGAAGAACTAACATATTTCATATTTCACCAAGTTATAACTTAGAGAGGTAGAATTCTCATGGATAGAAACGAAATCATAAACCACTATTGATCTCATGCAATACTCTGTTTAACAAAAGGATAAAGTGCAAAAACAAGAAACTTTTTTTTTTTTTTTTTAAAGAGTGAATTATATTGAGAAAAGTGCAGCAGAAGGTACTGTCATTAAACATTGCTCTGCTGGGACGAGGGCCTGTCTCCGGCACCTACCAGAAACACGTGCAGAGATTTTTGCCGGTCCTATTTATTTTTAAATGTTCAGGAAGATAAATATCTTGTTTACTTGCAAAGTAGTGTCATTTCAGTTCAACCAGAACTGAATTATCCTGTTTTCTTTCATGACAACAATAATGAAAACAATGATACTATCTCACAATTGCGTTGTGATTTTATACTCACACATATACAGTGTTTCTTCAATTTATTTGTACTAAACCTTCTGAGGTGAATACGATAATCCCAAATCAGCCAGTGGAATATCACCAGGAGAATTCAGGACTTCTTTGCTAATTTGGTCATATTGAAAAATAATGTGGGTCTTTGAATCAGCTACCAGGAGAACTGAGTTGCCGCCATTTCTTACGACCTTTGTCAAGCCTTAGAAGTGTTGTGTCTTTCTTTCCTCAAGGATAGAGGTGAAATCATAAACCACCATTGATCTCGTGCGATACTCTGCTTAACAAAGAGTTGCCATACAAAATTCCTAACACAACTTACGTGCCATTAGAGACTCTCAGTGATAGCTGTAATTATAGGATAATTTGAACAAATACCTGTGTTATACAACTGGGTAAAAATATCTAGGTATAGTTTTCTTGTTGATCAAAAGGATGAATAATATAAAGATCAAGAAATCAGACTGTGGACCCACATTGCTAGATTTAAATTCTAGCTCAGCTATGAAATTTTACAAAAGTTACTTTTCATTTCTGTGGCTAACTTCCTTTTCTGTAGACTGGAACAATCCCAGTACCCACCTGACAGAAACTCTGGGAGGATGAATGGGTTGCCACCTGTACAGTAATTAGAAGATGGCTAACACGTGGTAATCATTACACACATGCTCACTGTTGTTAAATGCTGCCAAACAGTTTTAGCAGCAATTGTCCTATCTTAAATTCTCACTGATAACTTATTCACTTACACCAAACAATGAGCCTTCATTTTACTTTGCTTTATTATTTTTCTTTTACGAAATCAATTTAGTTGAGCTGTGTTTCTACTAGTCACTTGTGTTGGCCATTTTGAGAGCAGTTCAGTTTGCTGATAAAGTAACAGGTGTTCATGCTCCTTTTATATACCAATATTTCCACTTGTAATTTTGGTGCTGCATACAAACTCTTTATTGTTATAATATACCTTATATACTCGAGTACAAGCCGAGTTTTTTCGGCACAAATTAAAAACTCGGCTTATACTCGAGTATATAGGTATGTGATTCTAGAATTTGTACTGTGCCTTTTGACAGTGCAAACCTTTAAAATTGAGATAAGTAGATATCATCTTAGGGAAATTTGGGGGGGGGGATTTATTTTTGTTTTTGTTTTTGTTTTAGGAAAGGAAGGGAAACTAGCCACATAGATTGGGCCAAACCCCAGAATGTCCCAGAGACTCTTAAAATATTATGAAAGGCAGAGGAGAATTAATGCCTGCACATTTAAGGCAGAACTTGGCTTGTAGCAAGCTCAAAGTATCTTACCTTAAAATCAAATTACTTGATTAATTAATAACTCAATTAATATTAATATTAATATTGTTAATTAATTTTTATTGCAAGGAAGTATGGGCAAATGCTGAATTCCATCCCATCTTGTCTCTGCATTGAGGGAAGCAGTGAAGTCATTTACCTGTCATGGAACAGTGCAGCGCTGCACAGCCTGTGTGTCCCAAGACTGTAGGAAGCTTAGTTTGAAAGGCAGAGCCATTCCTAATACCTTAAACATGAATTAGAATGTGTGTGTGCCTTTACCTGTTCCTACATCTGTATCTGCGTGTATATTTCACTGAAAGCAATTTGATTACAGATTTTTGGCAACCATATATAAAACTGAATATTGTAACTTTTTTTCTTTAGATTTCCTTTTGGTTAATTTAAAAAGGAAATTTTATCTTGCATATATTCATTAACATATCTTTTTTATATTAATAAAAATTTCAAGGCGTTATTTTGGAACTAAATCAATGGAAGCCATATGCTGTGTGTAGTTTTTTTCTGAATTCATTATTTGCTACATAATTTGCTGTACTGAACAGAATGGAGCGTAGAGGTTTGGATAAAGGCCAAACATTCTCACATTCTTGTTGACTCACCTAGTTTACAAACTTGAAAACATGGTGAAAGTTTGCCAAAGATAGGGTGTTTGATCTAAATATTGAATACATTGTAGAAAGTAAATAATAGTGAAATGATCTGAAACTAACAAAACACGGAAAAACAAGAAGAAAAGTTGAGAATCTATAGACAACGATAAAATGTTTGAATAACTTAGGAGCCTACCATGTTCCACTAACATTTAGAACTTGTCATATCAGCAACTTGTGGACAACTTTTATCTTTGCTCATGATTAATAAATAGCATGTAACTATCTGACATGAAATATAATGATTTCCCATTTTTATTAAATGAAGAAAAAATATTTTTACATTATTCTAAATTACATAAAAAATACATCGAAGTTTATAGAGTCTACCAGAAAAATTGAGTTTTGAATGTTTCAGTGGAGCAGAGTGACCATTCACACAGTGTGTTCAGTTTTATATTGTTGGTTGTGGCCGATGAAGCTGTTCACTATAAAGCACATGATTTCCATTATTTTATGAGTGTTAATACTTACTACGATATGAGACTCTTGTTCAATCATCTTCCATCATATTTTCAGACCTTGAAATCTTTTAACTTGATGATACTCTATTATTCTGAGCATGATGCAATCTGCCTGAGCTATGCTATTAACATGGTGATACTATTACGGTCAGTTCTCTTTCCCAAGGATACTAAACAAGCAAACAAAAAAGAATATCATGGTGGAAACTATCCAATTTTAATAAAATAGATAACATAATTGGCACCTTTTTCAGTGTATTGATTCTAATATTTAACAAAGGTGCATTTTATTTTGATTTTATTAATATAAAACTTTTCTTTTACATTTTCCCCAAAGTTCAGCTTTTTAAAATATTTAAGAAATGCTTTTATTTTCAAAAACACAACTTTAAAGATGTTTAGTTGATACTAGGAGAGAATCTTTGCAGGAATATTTTTGGCTTATAATTAAAGAACTCAGGAAATAGAACTGATAACCTGTATGCAGTTAACATTTATCAATTTGGTTTATTAAAGACTTGCTATATTCTTGGCACTAGGGTTGGGAAAAGTTCTGGGAAAAGGAAAGATGGGCTTTGCTTACCTGAATGATATAGCCACCTAGATGAACCTGCCTCCTATACTCTGTTTTTTTTATAAAGTGAAGCTCAAGTAATTTCTACCCGGTTAACTTACAGTTTGCATAATCTAATCTTCTATTAGGACAGTACCCCCAAAGATATTTCTTAAAAAAATACATCAGTTGATTTATATGTTAATTGTTAAGGTTCCTATTCAAGATTTACTTATTCAGTCAATAAACTCATACTGAACACCTTGTAGCATGTAAACACTTGAGAACTTTTACACTGTTGTATATTTGGTGCTGTGCAGTACACAGTATTAGCAATGCTCGATAAATATTTGTGCAATGTGCGATGGCTGATCTGATGCACATGTTACCATCCTGAGACACAGGCAATTCCTGTCCTTAAGGTTACATCCTTGTGAAGGAAGTAGACAAGCCGAGGAGTGTTGCATTTGTGATAGGGATTGCTATAAGGAGAAGTCCCACGTCACAGATACTCAGAGATGGGCATACCCTCCAGGGGCAGAGGAGGCTTCCTGGAGCCTGACATAACTCCGAGAGATGGCTAGTTGTTACATACAGAGGGAAGAGGGTTTGTTTCCTTAGCTGTGGAGCATACTTTGAAATTTTAGTAAGAAATAGAAACACTACAGAAATTTATGCTACAATGGAAATGTCTTAAATATGCTGTAGTCTTTAGCCACATGTGGCTCGTCCAACTGAGGAAGTGAATTTTTAATTTCATTCAGTTGAAACTTCAAGAACTGTGTGTGACTAGTGGCTACAGCATTGGATGGTGTTGAATTAGAGAGGAAGCCAGGCTAAGAGGCTGAAAAGCTAGGAAGGAAGGAGGCTCTTGCAGGAAGCTGGGCACTAGAGAGAAGGCATGATTTTTTGCCAATGGCAGTGAAAATAAATATACAAATATGCATCAAAAGGACTTTTTAGGAAGAGGAAAAAGAGTCAGGAGACTACTGTTTTCTGGGTGAAAGCAGTACACCCAGTACTGGTACAGTGTCCTGTCCTTCAGTGACACAGGGATTGGGGAAGACAGACAGAGGATATGAGTCAGGGGTGATTTCATGTCATTGAGACACAGAATAAAAGAGAGACCAAGGTGGAGACGTGAGTGAACCTTGATGTTTGAGGGCAACGTGGGAAACACATCCACGGAAGGAGATCATTATGCAGATGATGTAGAAAGAAACTCAGATCACTGCGGTGTTACTAATTCTGTAAGAGGGGTGAGGAAAAAGGGAGCGTTTAGAGTGTCATCAGTCACAGAAAGGCTGGGAAATAAAGATGAAGGAATATTCAGGAGGCTGGGCCCTGATACCCCACAGGTAACTAGAAACACAATTTTTTTAGAGATACGGGATCCTGTGGGATTTAATAGTTGAGAAATAAGCTCTTGATAAGAGCAGATAAATACAGACTGTGTCTTCTAACTGAAGCTTTTAACTTTATAAAATGCATTAACTATTATGACTTATGACTCAATTACTCCTTTGTACAAATGTCTTTTAAAGAGACATATAAACATATATTTGTTGTCAGAAAATACATTGACTATTTATCAAAGAAAGCATGAAACAAACTCCTGGAAATAAGCAGCTCAAATGAGGGAATGTTTTTTATTTGTCCAAAAGAGAAAGGTATTATTGTGGCTACTCTGTGTGTGTGTGTGTGTGTGTGTGTGTGTGAGAAACTAAATTTCATTCTGTTGACAAGGAGAGAGTGTGGTGGTATCAGCTTAGCTCACAGCAACCTCAACATTTTGGCCTCAAGTGATCCCTTGGCCTCAGCCTCTTGCATAGCTGGGACTATAGTTGTCAAGGTGTGTGCTACCATGCCCGGTTATTATTTTCTATTTTTAGTAGAGATGGGGTCTTGCTTTTGCTCAGGCTAATCTAGAACTCCTGAGCTCAATCCTGTCTTGGGCTCACTCTGGGATTATGGAGGTGAGCCACTGCACCTGGTGCAGTGTAGCTACCTTTTAAAAGGATTGCTGAGTTTTTGAACCTCTATGTTGCCTTTCTTATGGATATCTGCAAACCTTCAGGGAGAGAAAATATTTCTAGCTTTCTGGATCAAAAAGGCTAATTGTTGTCATAGGGTTAGAGTCTCCCTCAAGCCTACATGATTTAGAGCAGCGGTTCTCAACTAGTTGCAACCCACAGGAACTGTATTAAAGGGCCGCGGCATTAGGAAGGTTAAGAACCACCGGTAGAAACTACTGATAAAATGTAGCTAAGTAACTGCAAACCAAGTCTTTTAAAAACTCTTTTTTTTTTTTATTTTATTTTATTTTTTTATTTTATTAAATCATAGCTTTGTACATTGATATGATCATGGGGCATCATATACTAGCTTCATAAACCATTTGACACATTTTCATCCCAATATTCAACATAGCCTTCCTGGCATTTTCCCAGTCACCGTGGCATGACATTTAC
>CAUYPK010092077.1:0-13024 GCA_963574355.1 Loris lydekkerianus | reverse complement strand
TATCCAATGTACTCACCCCTACTATGAAACTAATTTAGGGCTTTCACATGAATGCTGTAACCCATTTGCCCCCTATGAATAGGGGGAAGGGGGAAAGGGAGAAGAGGGAGTGATGGAGGTGGAAGGAGGGGAATTGGTGAGAATACACTTGTGGTGCATCTTGCAATGGTATATGTGAAACTTAGTAAATGTGGCATGTAAATGTCTTAACACAATGACTGAGAAATTGCCAGGAAGGCTATGTTAACCAGTGTGATGTAAAAGTGTCAACCGGTCTGTGAAACTAGTGTACGATGCCCCATGATCATATCAATGTACACAGCTATGATTTAATAAAAAATTAAAATATAAAAAAATAAAATAAAAATAAAAATCCTCTATTAAGACATAATAACTAAACAAAGAGGTATATACAACATGCAAAAATAAAGGGAATTCAAATTAAAATAACAAAAGGCATTAAAATTTTTAAAAAGCAAGTAAAATTATTCCTGTTTCCAGATGACATGATTCTATATGCAGAAAACCCTAAAAGCAGCGCAAAAGAACACTGTTGGATGGAGTAAATAAATTCAGTTAAGTTTGGGGATACAAAATCCCCATATAAGAATCAATGACATATCTATACACTAACAACAAACCATCTGAAAAGGAAATTAAGAAAATAAATCTCATTTATGGTAGCTTATACTTAGGAACACACTTAACCAAAACAATAGTTTTTGGTTAATTGTGTCAAAATGCCTTATTTGGGGATGAAATACTTCTCATTTCCTTCGATTTATACCCTAAAAACTATAGAACATTGATTAAAGAAATTAAAAGGAGATACAACTAAATAGAAAAACATTTTATGTTCATTGATTAGAAGACTTACTATTATTAAAATGTAACAGAGAAGAATGGCCTAAATGTAAAAAATTTTTTTTGCTCTCTAAAACCTTCCCTGCTCCTCTGGGGACTTAAAACTTACATCTCTCCCTTAGGCCCAGGGTCTGGAGGGGTGTGGGGTGTCTTCTCTTCTTTGTGTCACAGGGGATGGCTCCAGGAAATTGTCTGGGAGCGGGAGGGGTGTCTTGAGATTATGTCAGCTGAATATGCAATTAATCAGAACCATATCCTTTAAAATGTCCATATTTCTGCTCAGAAGCAGGCTGTTGATGCTGTAAAACAGGAATCAGCCAATGTCTTCATTTGCCAGCAAATTAATAAACTTATTCTTTCCTTCTCCTCAAATCACTTGTCCTGGTTCTTCTGACATGGCCTTCAGGGCAAGTGCTAAACTTTTATTGACAAAAATGTCCATACTACCCAAAACAATCTGCAGATTCAATGCTATCTCTATGAAAATCCCAATGGCATTTGTTTACAGAAATAGAAAAAAAAAAAAAATCCTAAAATTCATTTGGACCCACAAAAGTCCCAGAAGAGCCAAAATAATGGTAAGAAGAATACAACAAGTAGCTTGTTTTATTAATTTATCCTTACTTGCAACTGAAGTGTCTTAAAAAGGCCGAATATTTTACAAATTGTCTTTTTAAAACACTTCACCTCCTTTGAGTGATTAAAAACTGTATTTCTGCCTGAGAACAGTAATCAGAGGGGCAGAGGAATGTTTTTTGCTTTTTGTGTTGAAGATGGCAGACTAGAAATAGCTCTTTACTCATCACTTGTGGGGAGACAGGGGAAAGAGAATTCCAGCCACCTCTGGCTGAGAAACCTACCCAGGAACATTACTCCAAGGGCACAGTGAAGCAGTGATGGACTCCAGGAGCTGGTGAGGAGTTCTGGAGATGAGGAGCTGACACAGAAATCAAGTGCTTGCATACAGGTGGAGCCAGCCAACAAGCTCTCATGCAGAGGACTGGGGATAGGAAAGAGCTGTCCTGAAGTTTTTTGATTTTGAACTAAGTAGCTCCATCTAGAAATTTAAACTGCTTAAATGAATGAGGGAACTTGAATTGCATCCAGCAACTGAGACTGAATACTAGATGGGGTAGATCTCCCATCAGCTTGGCTGCTAACTGTGGTGAGGTTGTGCTGAAGAAATGGTGTGCAGGATCTTAGTGCAAGGCCAGCTCTGGCATGCTTCCTGAACTCAGGCAACCATCCCTGGGAAGAGCTGAGTGGCCCCTGCAGTCACGAGAATGCTACGTTATTGTCAGGGGGCCCTGTTTGATGTGCCTCCTAAGAAAGCTGATGAGAACTTTAGGACCCCAATCCCACAGGGATTGAATGCTGAGGAAGTAACAAGGTCCTGAGTAAGGGCAAATAAATTGGGAAGACAGGACCAAATTTTCTCTACAACTAGAAAGAGGGTTATCTTATATATAGTAAAAGCAGTGTTTCTGTTATCCATCTCCTAACACCACAGCACCACCTGAAGTTCAGGTAATATACATATACATATACATATACATATACATATACATATACATATACATATGCGTATACATATATTTCTTCCATGTTTTGCTCCTTTTCATAGTTTTTTTTCTTAGAATTTTTTCTCTTTTTTGTTTGTTTGTTTTATTTTCATTTAGTTGTATTTTTACTTTCTTCAATAACAAAGGCTCCTTCATTTTTGTTAACATATTTTCAGCCTCCTATATTTCCTCATTTTTTTACTTTCCTTTTTTTTATCTTTTGGTAGAGATTTTTCTACATCTCTCATTTTCTTCACATAAATATCTCATAAAACAGCAAAGAAATCCTTTTTTGTTGTTTTTAGCTTTTATAATTGTATTTTTAATTTTCCTTAGTTTTATTTCTATTTTTATTATAATTTTTTCTCTGAGTACTATGAGGTCACGGCATTGGGCTGACTGGGAGGTGGTTACAGCATTGGTTTGGCTCAAGTAGGTCAAGAGTTTATGGTCTAGGTTGTCCTTCTAGCTTTGGATTTGGAAAGACAGTATTGGTAGGTTCCCACTGAGATGTGCTACTGATTTTTTTTTTTTTTTTCATTTTCTTCAATACATGGTGGAAGTGAAGTCTTCTTCTTTCTTTCTTTTCTTTTCTTCAATACATGGTGGAGGTGAAGTCCTTCTTTTTTCCTTCTCTTCATTTTTTTTCATTCATCCCCACTTCTTTTTTTTTTTCCTTTATGTATTTTTTCTTTTTCCTCTCTTACTCTTTGCCCTTATCTTCCTAAGGTAAATTAAAACTAAGATGGTAGTGATACAAAAAAAGTACAGGAAGGAACTGAACAAGAAGAGAAAACACAAGAGGAGAAACCAACAGAAAAATTCTGGTAACATGAAAAACCAAAACAGAGCAACCTGTGCCTCCCAAGGGATCATGAGGCAGCTACCACAGAGACCTATAAAGACTTAATGGAAATGACAGAAAGGAAATATAAAATATGAATGGTAAAGGAAATAAAGGGAATCTACAAGAAAGTGAAAAAACAGAATAAAAAGGTGGATGAAAGGAATAAGGAATACAGAAAGAATATGGAGGAGCTTTAGGATGTAAAGGAGTCAATCAGGAAACATAAGGAGGTAGTAGAAAGTATCAATAATAGATTAGACCATGGAGAATAAAGAATATCAGAGCTACAAGATAAAGCTCTTGAACTAACCCAAGTAGATAAAGAAGCAGGAAAAAAGAGAGAGAAAGTAGAATTTTTGCTCAGAGAATTATGGGACTTCATTAATAATTGAAACATAAAAATTATAGGTATCCCTGAAGGAGAAGAAAAACATCCCAGAAGAACGGAAACCCTACTAAAGGACATCATAAATGAAAATTTCCCAAGTTTTGCTAAGGATCTTAGATACTTAACTTAGAGGGACATGGAATCCTGGGTCAACTAAAAAAAAAAAAAAAAGAGAGAGAGAGAGAAAATTTTACAAGCAGCCAGGAATAAGTGCCATTGACCTATTAGGGCAGATCCATCAGAGTAACAGCAGATGTCTCAGCTGAAACTTTTTAAGCCAGCAGAGAATGGTATTCCACTTTAACTTCCTTAAACAAAATAGTTTTCAGCCCAGAATTTTGCATGCTTCTAAACTAATCTTTAAAATGGATGGAGAAATCAAATATTTAACTGATATGCAAACATTGAGGAAATTCACTATACCAAGACGTATTTAAACCTATTCTCCACACTGACCATCAAAATGGACCACTGATAAAGTCAACAGCTGGAAACTAAAGGTCAAAACCTAGCTTCCACAATGGTGTAAAGGATAAAACTAACTAATGGACTTTCAAAAATAAGATGAATAGAATTCCACCAAAATTATTAGTTCTCTAAATTAATGTAAATAACTTGAATTCTCCAATGAAGAGGCACAGGCTGGCTAACTGGATAAAAAAGCACAAGCCACTGATATGCTATCTCTAGGACAAACACTTAACTGTGAAGGACAAAACAGGATTCAAGGTATAGGGACGGAAAAGAATATTTTAGGAAAATAGAAATCAGAAGAAAGGAGGGTTTGCATCCTGTTTTCATACACAGGTGGATTTAAAGCAACCAAAGGTAGGAAAGACAAAGATGGCCACTTCATTCTGGTCAAGGGAACAATACAACAAGGGGACATTTTAATTCTAAATATTTATGCACCCAACTTAAGTGTTCTCAGATTAATGAAACACACATTGATAGGTCTGAGAAAAAATATAATATCTTATAACACCATGATATCTGGGGTCTTTAACACCCTTCTGGCAGAACTGGATAGAACCTCTAAACAGAAACTTAACAAAGATACAAGGGACTAAAAAGTGACCCTAGAAAAAAATGGTCTTAATAGACATATACAGAGGACACCAGCCCAAAGCTAAGGAGTTTATATTCTTCTCATCAGAGATCTATTTCTTCTTGATTAAGTCTAGGGAGAGGGTGCAATTATAGGTATTGCTCCATTTCCTCCACATTGTCAAATTTTTGGGCATAGAGTTTCTTGTAGTACTCAAAGATGATCTCTTGTATTTCTGTGGCATTTGTTGTTATTTTCCCTTTATTATTTCTGATTGAAATTATTTGAAATTTTACTTTCCTATTTATAGTTAATCTAGTCAAAGGTTTATAGATTTTATTTCTTTATTTTTTGAAAAAATTATATATTACAAACCCACAACCAACATCACACTGAATGGGGAAAATTTGAAAGTATTTCCACTTAGATCTGGAACTAGACAAGGTCACCCACTGTCACCACTTCTATTCAACATAGTGCTGGAAGTCTTAGACCAATCAGATAAGAGAAGAAAATTAAGGATATCTAAATGGGGACAGAAGAGGTCAAAATAGCTCTCTTTGCTGACAATATAATTTTATGTCTAGAAAACTCCAAAGAGTCTGCAAAGAGATTCCTGGAATTGATAAATTCAGCAGAGTCTAAGGGCATAAAATCAAAGTGCACAAGGCACTAGTATTCCTATATACCAACAACAATTGAGCTGAGAATCAAAGACTCAATCTTTTTCATAATAGAAACAAAGAATATAAAATACCTAGGAATATATTTAATAGAAGAGGTGAAAGACCTCTACAGGGAAAAAATATGAGTTATTGAGGAAGGAAATCACAGAGATATAAACAAATGGAAATATATATCATGTTCATGAATCAACACTCAACATTGTTAAAACGTCT
This sequence comes from Loris lydekkerianus, assembly GCA_963574355.1. Lineage (NCBI taxonomy): Eukaryota > Metazoa > Chordata > Mammalia > Primates > Lorisidae > Loris > Loris lydekkerianus. The sequence goes on along the minus strand of CAUYPK010092077.1, from coordinate 7,416 downwards.
ATATTACCCAGAATGACCTACAGATTCAATGCAATATCTATTAAAGTATAAATGGCATTTTTTCATAAATCTAGAAGAAATAATTCATATTGAACCAGAAAAGAGTATGAATAGCCAAAGCATATTAGGAGGCATCACATTACCATACTTAAAACTATACTACAGGGGTGGTTCCTGTGGCTCAGCAGGTAGGGAGCTGAACCCATATACCGAGGATGGTGGGTTCAAGCCCAGCCCCAGCCAAACTGCAGCAAAAAAATAGCCGGGCATTATGATGGGCACCCGTAATCCCAGCTACTTGGGAGGCTGAGGCTACTTGGGAAGCTTAGGAAGAAAATCGCCTAAGCCCAGGAGTTGGAGGTTGCTGTGAGCTGTGACACCATGGCACTCACCAAGGGCAATAAAGTGAGACTCTGTCTCTAAAACAAACAAACTATACTATAAGGATATGATAACCAAAACAGCATGATACTAGCACAAGAATAGAGACACAGAACAATGAAGCAGAATAGAAAACACAGATATAAAACCATCCTCATATTGCCATATGCTCTTTGAGAGAGCAGAAGATAACATATGCTGGGGAAAGGAATCCCTATTCAATAAATGATGCTGGGAACCTTGGATAGTTACATGTAGGAGACTGAAACAGAATCTGCCCCTCTTAGCACCTACAATAACTAATTCATAATGGGTAACAGACTTAAACCTAAAGCACTAAACCATTAACATTCTAGAAGTTGATGTTGGAAATACTCTGTACACATCAGCCTAGACAAAGAATTTATGAGGAAGATCAACCACAAAGGCAATTGCAGCAACACTGAAATGCTAACAAATGAAAGCTTATTAAATTAAAAAACTTTTTCACAGCTAAAAAATAGAGTGAATAAACAACCTACAAAATGGTAGAAAATGTTGGCATGCTGATAACCAGAGTCTATAAAGAACTAAAGCAAATTAGCAAGAAAAAAAATCAAACAACCCCATTAAAAAGTGAGAAAAAGACATGAATGAATACTTCTCAAAGGAAGATAGACCTAATAGCTAAAAACACATAAAAACATGTTCAATATCTCTAATCATCAGGCAAATGCAAATCAGAACCACAATCAGGTATCATCCAATTCCAGTGACAATGACTTTTATCAAAAAGCACTAAAACAACAGATGCTGGCATACATGCTGACAGAAAAGAAAACTTATACACTGTTGGCAACACTGCAAACTAGTCAACCTCTGTGGAAAGTCATGTGGAGATATCACAAAGATTGAAAAGTAGACCTACCATTTGACCCAGCAATCCTACTATTGACTATTTACCTTAAGGAAAAAAGTAATTTTTATCAAAAAGACACAAGTGCTAAAATGCTTTTTGCAACACACTTCAAAATTGTGAAGATGTGGAACCAACCCAAGGGCCCATCAGTACATGAGTTGATTAATAACATGTATGCATATACATATACAGAATATGTATGCCATGGAGTACTACTCAGCCAAGAAAAATGGTGAATTGATATCTTTAGTAACAACCTGAATGGAGTGGAGTGGGAGACAATTCTTCTAAATGAGGTTTGGCAAGAATAGGAAAAAAAAAATACCACATGCACTCACTTTTAAATTGGAACTAATAGAACAACACCCATGTATGCATTTAGTAGTAAACTCAATGGAAAGCAAGCAGATAGGAGGGGATATAGAAAGGGAGGGTTAATAGCATACCTACTAGGTATAACACATACAATCTGGGTGAAGAGCACACTTACAACTTTGAGTCAATTTGTACAAATGCACTTTTTGTACCCAAATTATTTGGAATCCCATAATATCCTGAAATTAAAAATAAATCAACACACACCCCACCCCCAATAAGCTTATTGTTGTCTATAAGAAAAAGCTTCCCTGGGGCTTTGATTTGGATTGCATTGAATCTACATGCAGAGATTTATATCTTAAAAGTCAATATTGAAGCTTGGTGCCCGTAGCTCAGTGGTTAGGATGCCAACCATATACACCAAGGCAAGCGGGTTCAAACCTGGCCTGGACCTGCTAAACAACAATGACAACTGCAACAAAAAAATAGCCGGGCATTGTGGCAGGTGCCTGTAGCCCCAGCTGCTTGGGAGGCTGAGACAAGAGAATTATTTAAGCCCAACAGTTTGAGGTTACTATGAGCTGTGATGCTACAGCACCCTACCCAGGGAGACATCACGAGACACTGTCACAAAAAAAAAAAAAAAAAAAAAAAAGTCCATATTGCATGTTCTTATCCAGGGTCTCTAGGATATGTCTTTTGCAGTTATTCTGCCCCTCCCCCAGTTTTGGGTCCACTTGGTAATCCTGCTTTCCCAAAAGCAATTGAGTTTTTCCCCCATTTCTTTCTTCCAGTGGCAATAAATATTCACTGATATTCTAATGTCAGCAATGATTGGTTTTCCTCCACCACAGATTAAAATTTTCATTCTGAAGGGGAGAAGGCTACAGGAAAGATTTTTGCATCTGCTGCACAGCTCCTGCTCTGCCTTGGGATTAGATCACTACCAACATTTCTTAGGTTTAATTTCAATATTTCTGCAAGTACCCTGTAAAGTTTTTTGAAGAACCTGTGAGAAAACACCTATTTCCTCAATTTCCAAAGCCCCCATGGGTTTCATCTTGCCCCACCAATCCACGCTATGTCTTTATCATTCCATCAACTAACCTTGCTGAATTCTTACTGGTGTCCAACTGCATGTATCCCAGGGTAACAAGCTCTCTTAACTCCTCTCTCACTGTAGGCTCCATTTCTCATTAGACTTCCTTTCTCATTAGATTTGGGGCTAGTTGTTTGCTCTGCAATCTTAGCTAAAGTATTCAAAAATTATGAAGTGTGTCTAACCTTTTATAAGGGTAAATTTTATGTGTCAATTTTACTGCACCATGGGGTGCACAAATGTTGGTCAAACATTATTCTGGGTGTGTCTGTGAGGGAATTTCTGGAAGAGAGTCACATTTAAATTGGTGGGTTGAGTAAAGCAGATGGCCCCTTCTCATGTAGGTTGGCCCTGTCCAATCAAACGAAGGCCTGGATAGTACAAAAAGCTGACTCTCCCAAGAGTAAGAGAGCTCTTCATGCCTGACTACCTAAAGCTGTGACATCAGTTTTTTTTCTACCTTTGGACATGAACTAAAACATATGCTCTTCATGGATCTCAAGCCTGAGGTATTCAAACTGAAATATCATCAGCTTTCCTGGGTCTCCAGCTTTCCAACTGTGGATCTTTGTACTTGTCAGCTCCATAATTGTGTGAGACAATTCCCAGAATAAATCTCCTTAGATATCAATATAGACATGTAAATATATAGACATTGGTCTGTTTCTCTGGAGAACCCCGAGCAATGCACCATTCATTAATGTCTTCCCTCTCTGATTGTTCTAAGAAAACTGATTCAAGGGCAATTGTCCCAGTTACAAAACCCTGCTCTGCCAGCCAAGAAGTCACATTTGCTTCTGTGGTTATTTCCATACATTCTTTGTATCAAAACACTCACTTCTGCCCCTCAGTTATCATGTCATATCTATTTAACTGGTCAAGAATGGCTAAAATACCTGGTAAATTTGTAGTTCAGTGAATTCTTGTCACTCTGTGGCAAAGATGCTTCCTGGAAGTCAACAATTTTCAAATGCATCAAATATATATAATCAAGAGCTTCAATCACCTTTTTCTACATAATTCTAGTCTAATTTTTCAAACTTACTAGGTGTACACACACACACACACACACACACACATTCATACACACACACAGAGGTTTTATCTTACTAATCTGCCATGGTGGCTGAATTGAAATTCTTGATAATTACCCACTATGACAGGATAGACCCAATTCTCAAAATCTATACCATGGTCCTAAAATTGAAAGAAAGACCTTCTAGCATTATTCACAAGACCTTCCCCTATTCCCTGCCTCAGGGTAAATAAAAGGGGTAAGTCTCACCTTTTAATGTAAGTATAAGGGAATTGGCTTTTTAATGCATTGTCATTGTTTTTATAGCATTATCATTTAGCTACAAAATGAACAAAGAATGTTTGGGGAGTCATTTTCAACTGGACCATAAACTACTATAAGGTTAGGGCTTGATGTCCCAACAATGAAGCCCTGTTGTCTTTAGAATTAGGTTAGGCTGAATCCTACTTCCTGATGGACTTTAGCCTATTTTCTTAGTGAGGAAAATTATAAGCCTGTATTTTATCTCTCTGAATATTTCTTAGGCAAGGCAAATGTTATAAAATTATCAACATTTATTATGCTTCATCTGTGTCCCAATTTTCAATCAAAATTCCTGTTTCCCAAATTCCCTGACACAGAGGAAGAGTCTAATGTAATAATTTATATTATGCTATGCACTACTAACAATATCCTAATATTATCTCTTCAAGCAATATGTACTCCTTCATAAACAAGGTCAAGTTTTATCAAATTTTATGGAAATCAATGTGAATCAGGCATATTCATTGGGAAAATGTATTTTAGTAGATGAGATTACTTGGTCCCGCGTTAAAACATTCTGTGAAGGAGACTGTTCACTATAAGCTTCTTTAATGCCAGCCTTGTCTTGCTTAAATTCAACCCTATACCAGGTAAATTCCACATATATATGGAATTTCATATATATGTAAATTTATATATTCCATATACATATATATATATATATTTTTTTTTTTTTTCAGTTTTTGGCCTGTTCTGGGTTTGAACCTGGCACCTATGGCATGTGGGGCTGGCACCTTACTTCTTTGAGCCACAGGCACTGCCCTAAATTCCGCAATTTTATAGCTTCAAATGACCCTTGATAGAAGACTGGGCACTGTAGAACTTGAGGAAATCAGTTTAGAATAACTGGCCTCTGTAGCATTTATCTACCCAAGCTACCAAGGACCAACTTAGATAAGTCCTGTTCTCTTCCTTACCACTAATAATTTGGAAAATTTAATGAGACCCTGGAAGTAAAGGGATGCTAAAATTCATTCAACATCCTCCTTGTGCTATGTATACTAGATGCATTATTCCATTTAAATATTATAATAATTATATAAAGATGTACTATTATTTTCATTTACATAAGGTAAAGACTAGGTACGGAATAACTTTTCCAGTGTCTCAGAGTAGGGAATGGAGCTTAGTTTTTGTTTTGTTTTGTTTTGTTTTTATTAAATCATAGCTATGTACATTAATATGATCATGGGACACCATACACTTGGTTCATAGACCGTTTGACACATTTTCATCACACTAGTTAAAGGAGACCCTCTCTCTGGACTGTGGAGGTTGAAGACCAATAAAATCTGCAGCCAGACTCCCTGGGGCACAAATCCTAGCTTCGCCACTTACAAACTGTGGGATGCAGAAAGCTAATCTCCATGCTGCCCTTTCCTCATCTGCCACTGGGGTCAAAGTGGCACTTTCTTCAGAGAGTTGTAAGGATTTAATTAGTTAATATACTTGAAGGGCTTCGAACACCTCCTGGCACAGAATCAGAATTATTTATGATTCCATAAATAAGGCATCTGAGGTAAAGTAAATAACGAGCAGACCACTTCAGGAAAAAAATAAAAGGTATATTGGGAAGAAGGACAGACTTGGCCTCAGGGTGTGGAGGCTGGCTACTCCTGGCTCTACTACAAACCAGTGAATGTGGTAGGTCACTTAAAGTGCTTTCTTTTCTACATCTTGGCCTAGCACTTTCTAAGATTGCTCTTAGAAAGCAACCTCTTTCCAAGATTGCTACGAAAGCCCATGAGATATTGAAGGCACCACTTTATAAATAAAAGTTTTACAAATGTTGGCTATAATCCCCCTATATTTCTTTTCTAATAAGTTTTATGAACACATAAACCACCTACCATGCAACTCACTCATTCAAAGTGTACAATTCAAAGGTTTTCAGGTATTTTGACAGACTTGTGCAACCATCACCATAATCAATTTTAGAACACTTTTATTATCCTCTAAGAGAAAATGCATATCCTTTAATAGTAACCCTCATTCCTCATATTCCCCCATATTACCCAACTAGGAATCCACTAATCTACATTCTGTCTATATAAATTTGCTTATTCTGGACATTTTATATAATTGGAATCATAAAATGCACATCTTTTTTGATGAGGTTCTTTGACTAGGAATAATGTTGCCAAGGTACAATCAGTACTTTATTCCTTTATATTGCTGAAAATGTTCCATTGTGGGGGTTTACAACATTTTATTCTCTACTCACCAATTGGTGGATATTTGAGCTATTTCTTTTTTACTATGATGAATAATGTTGCTATGAACAGTCACATATAAGTTTTTGCATGGGCACATACTTTGAATTCTCTTGAGTGTATACTCTAGAAGTAGAACTGCTGGGCTAGAAATCTATGTTTATGGAACTGCTATATGGTGAAATCTATGTTTAACTTTTAACTCTCAAGAAGCTGCCAAAAGGTTTTTCTTTCAAAAGAACCTATGCCAGAATTCCAAACCACAGTGCATGAGCGTTCCAATTTCTGCACATTCCCCAACAACACTTGAGCCTTTTTTTATTGTTGCTATCCCAATGAGTATGAAGTGGTATCTCACTATGTTTTGATTTACATTACTTTGATAGATAATGATATTGAGCATTTTTTCATGTTCTTATTGGCCATTGTGTACCTTCTTTGGAGAAATGTCTATTTATATTCTTTGCTCATTTTTAATTGGATTATTTGTCTTTTCAAGTTTTAATTTAATTTTCAAATTGGTATGGGTACATAACAGTTGTACGTACTTATGGAAAACATGATATTCTGATATCACGTGCAATGATGAAATCTGGGTAACTGGGATATCCATCACCTCAAACATTTGTCATTTCTTTGAATTGGGAACATTTCAAATTTCTCTTCTAGTTGTTTTAAAATATACAAAAAAAATTATTGTGAACTATAATAGCCCTATTTTACTACTGAAAACTAGACTTTTTAAAAATCTAAATGTATTTTTATACCAATAGACCAATTCTTCTTTAAGCCCTCTCTCCCCACTATACTTCCTTGCCTATGCTGACTACCATCCTATTCACTGGCTCCATGAGAACAATTTTTAAGCTCCTACATATCGGTAAGAACATGAAATATTAGTCTTTCTGTATATGGCTTACTTCACTTAACACGGTATTCTCTATTTCTATCCATGTTGCTGCAAATGTCAGGATTCCGATCTTTGTTGTGGCTGAATAATATTCCTTTGTGTATATGTACTCCATTTTTTCTTTATCCGTTCTCCACTGACAATTAGGTTGATTAATATCTTAGCTATTGCAAATAATGCTGCAATAACCATGGAGGTGCAAATACCTCTTTGATATATTTATTTCATTTATTTTGATATATACCAAACAGTGGGATT
>CAUYPK010092076.1:0-24961 GCA_963574355.1 Loris lydekkerianus | reverse complement strand
CAAAGTAGTTTTGATTTGCATTTCTCTGATGATTAAGGATGATGAGCTTTTTTTCATGGTTTTGTAGATTTTGCATCTGTCTTCTTTAGAGAAGTTTCACTTTAAGTCCCTTGCCCACCCTGAGATGGGGTCACGTGTTCTTTTCTTGTTAATACGTTTGAGTTCTCTGTGTATTCTGGTAATTAGACCTTTATCGGAGGTATAACCTGCAAATATTTTCTCCCATTCTGAGGGCTGTCTGCTTGCTTTATTCACTATGTTCTTGGCTGTGCAGAAGCTTTTTAGTTTGATCAGGTCCCAAGGCCTACAGTTCTGTTATTTTCTCTTGGAAGGTTCTAGAGGCAGGCAGAACCTCAGGGGAAGGGAAAAAAAAAAAAAGCTGTTTATTTTTTAGGTTTTCAGTTTATTTTTAAATTTCTGGCTGTGGTGGTATTTATTTTTTCCTTTTCCCTTTCCCCACTTCCCAGCTCAGCATCAGAAAGGGACCATCTGTCTTGCCTCGCCTGTGGCCATTTTAGAACTAGTGCAAGGCTGCTCAGTGCTGGTCCCCTCTTTTTCTGTCCCTCCCTCCCTCACTGCCTGCCTCTCTCTGCTCTGCCCCCAGCACCTCATCTTGCTCCCTGCATGTGTCAGTTACCCATCTTCTGTAGGCCTCACCATTTGTGGAGACCTCCAGGCTGAATAAAGCCTCCAGCCCAGGGACCTGGGTTAAGGCGGCCAGATCTGTGGGGAACTAGACACCGAGGTTGCAAAATCAACTTATGGAAGGAGGAGGGGAATTTCTGTAGACTCCTTGCTCCAGGCAGGGCCCCCCTCTGCTCTGACGGGTTTCTGATGAGAGTAGAGAATGGTATTTGTGTTCACGGATATGTCAGGTCCTAACTCGTTTCTGCCTCTGCATGTATTTGCAGGTCTACGCCGTGTGTGTGTTTCACACATCCTTCTGGCTAGAGACCGGGAGGAGTGAGTTATAAACCACCCCTCTTCCTGTACATGAGTACCTTTCCTGGTTTCTTTCCCTCTCCTCTACTCTTAGAACTTGACTGATCTCCTTCCCTCCTGTGCTTCATTCCTGTAAAAAAAAAACAAAACAAAAAAACAAAAAACACTTCAAAACATGGATAGCAGTCGGTAAACAGAGGACTAGTACTTCTCAGTGTGCAGTCAGAATAAAGGGAGCTGATGGCTTTCCACAGTGTGAGAGGTAGGGTTAGCCGCATGGAGAGTCAGTTTAGAGAATAAGGAAAGCTGGGGAAAAGAGTTTTTGAAGTCTTTATTTAAAAAAAGAGTGCAGTTTATTATGGGATGTCATGAACAATGGGGAATTGTTGGGTTTCAACCTTCTCTTTTCCTTTTGGTTTATTGGGTCAGTGAAGCGGTACTCTAAAGGGCCAGGCGTGGGGGCTCATGCCTGTAATCCAGCGCTCTGGGAGGCCAAAGGGGATGGATTGCTTGAGTTCACAAGTTCAAGACCAGCCTCTGAGCAAGAGTGAGATACACACACCCCCACACCCCCACCCCCGGTCTCTAAAAAATAGCCAGGCATTGTGGTGGGCACCCGTAGTCCCAGCTACTCTGGAGGCCAAGGCAAAAGAATCGCTTTAGCCCAGGAGTTTGAGGTTGCTGTGAACTAAGGGTGACAGAGTGAAACAATGTCTAAAAAAAAAAAAAGAAGGTGCTCTGATGGTTCCCATTGGTCCTTCCTTTCTCAGTACAGGAGTATTTAATCTGCCCCTTGGTTGGCTTTGAAAGGGTAGATGGGACTCCCTCAGGCCCGGGGTCAGGGGCTACAGCCTGTTGCCAAAGTCCTACATCTAGCTCTCTGCTTTCCTTGTCAGTTCTTGGGGCCTGTGCCTGGTATCTCTGCTTGGAAGGAAGATGTGATCTCATAAGTCTTTTTCTTGACACTTCCCAATCCCCACTCCTGTTTTCTCTCTCTTACACACACACTCACACTCTTTCTCTCACATACACATCCTCCTTTTTTTGTTGTGTGCTCATGTGCACGTACACACATATTCTTTAGTTGTTCATACCTATTTGAAGGATATCTAAGACTCAACCCCCGTACCAAAATACTTGCCCCTTCTTCCACATCTCTGCTGTTACTGGGTAAGGCTCTGATTATGGCTTCAGAATATTTCCTGTAGAAGGGGTTTAGGGTTAGTAATCTGCTTAGTAGGACTAAGAAATGGGTTTTAATGCTGGCTAATGTTGATAGTAACAGTTTGCACTATGTACCGGGTGGGACTAAACCCACATTCTAGATGTGGTCCCCTATTGTATGTGCAGTTATGTCTACTAAGGGGGTTTCTGCAGTTGACATCACTATTGTCTCTTTCCATCTGCGCAAAGCAATAGGTGTCATTATACATTGCAAATTTGCATAGCAGTCACTGTTTTAATACTTAGATTGTTGGACTTTTGGGGGTGGCTTTGAGAGAGCTGATGAGTTAAAGGGAGGTTGGAGGCCCCTCCTACAAGCTGTCCCTTGGTACTGCCCTGCCTTTGCCCCCCTCTTCCTTTTTGTGTGGGCCTTCTGGATTACAGGAAGAGCTCAGGAAAACAGGCCTATTGTTTTCATCCAGGAGAGAGGGAAGGCCTCTGCGTCCAGCCCAGGCTCACTCTCCTCTGAAATGGCACCAAATAAATAGAGGCTCCAAGGCCTTGGCAGCCAGCTTCTCCAGGGCAAGGGAGTTGTTTGACTCAGGACTTTATTATGCCAACTCTTTTTGGTTCCCTCTTTAGACCACAAGTTCCCATTCTTTCCCTAGTGGCCCCCTTGGTTTTCTCTCCCTTCCCCATTTGTTTTTATCTGAGTTTTTTTCATCCTGTGTGTGGTCCTTGTGTGGCTGGTAATAGGAGAAAGTCTGCCTTTTGTAAGTGTAAGGAGGTGGGAGATGGGGGTCTTTCCCAGGGCAGGAGGGGTTTCCCCACCCTCTCGCCTTACTGTTGGCTTACTGTGCCTTATCCGCTTATCCCTCCGCATGCAGGGCAGCCATACCTCCTGGCACTATTCCTCTTTTGGGGGTGGGATGGCACTTTGCCTGGCTGCAGCAGCAGGACCTGCCTGGGCATATCTGAATGAATAATCATTGCCTGGCTCGAAGCACAGGAGAGACCAGTCCTTCCCTTGTCTTCACTGGGATTTTTTATGTTTCTTGCTCAAGAACTTTCATTTGTTCCCCAGACTTACGGTCCCAGTTCTTTCTACCATCTAGCAGCTTCCTAGAATCTCCTGGAATGTTTAATGGCCCCTTTCAGCTCTGAAATTGTATAAGACTGATGATTCAGCAAAAAAGTGGGGGGATGCATTTTCCTAACCTATCTGCTTCTCCTGCAGTTGTTTCACCTGCAGTCTTACCCTTTATATTTTAGTGCATGTAACTCAGGTCATTAATTCTGTTTTCTCTGTGTTGGTATCAGGTTTTTAAGTGCCCCAAAGGTAGAGTCAGGCCTTAAGAAATTATCTTTTGCATTTAATTTAATAAAAATGCTGGCTAATGTTGATAGTAACAGTTTGCATTTGCTTAAAATAAAAAAATAAAAAAAACTTTACCCCTCAAGGGATTTCATCTATATGCAAAGCCAATAAGCAGGGATTACCTTGACCATCTGGAGACAGGTAATCTAGTATGAAGGGAAGGAGCATATTGTTAAAGGAGGTATTATTAGTGGAATGAGGACTGGCAGCTAGAAATCTAACCTGCCAATGCTGGACTACTTCCAGGAAATTTTACCCTGAGCCTTAGGTGCTTGTGTCCTTTTGCTTATTCTATCATGTACTCCTTTCATCCCCGCATTTCCAGGTTTCCACATCCTCATTGTGAGGGTATCAGTGGGGTTTTCTCCTCCTTTCCCCTGGCCCCACAGCCTTGGCTGGTGCCCCCTAGGTGCTGAGCTTCCCTTAGTATCCCAATCCCCACTCCACCCAGCCTCTAACCCAGACTGTGTTTTGATAGCCTGGAAACGATTTATATATAAACCTTTTTGCATTTTCTCTTGGGAAATAGGCAAACCTTTCACCTAATGTTAAATCTATGTTACTATTGCATTAAAATGACTTTTTGGTTTTGGAGAAGAGAAAGGAAAATGTCAGTTGATGCTGGCCCCAGGCATTGGAGGTAGAGTATGCTTCCATTTCCCCTTGTTCTTTCTCCAAGTGTGAACTGTGGAAGAACTCCAAGGATCCCCCTGAGGACCACCAGGGAGGAAGAAAGAGCTCAAGGCCATTTGTGTCTGGTTCTCTCCTGGTCAGTTCTAGGGAGTAGAGTCAGGGCGAAGATTAAGTCAGTGTCGAGGGAGGGAGCAAGGTGCTATGCCTAATCCTTGTTCAGCACTAATCAGGCCCCAAATGCTGGTGAGATTCTGAGGCATAAGGCAGTGCCTTCAGGAAGTCCTGGGGGTTGTAGCTGGGAAGACTAACACACTTGAGGTAATTAAAGGGGGGGTTTGAAACAGAGGAGCACAGTCTGAGGGAAGAGCTTGTACCCTCTTGTCCCTCACAGGCTGCAGTTTCCCCTTTACCTGCCCAGTTTTGTGCCATTTCTTTGCTTACAGCCCTTGAGCCTCACCTTCCAAATACCTTCCTTGACCAAGCCCATTTCTGCCTTGCATTGTCTGGCATTTAAGTGTTACATTGATGAACAATTGAGTACCTGCTATGTACTTAGAAACATACCTGGAGCTTCACAGGAAACAGAGGAACAGAAAATAGTTCCTGAGTGAGGCAGGGTGATGTCCTGAGGGAGCTGCATATCACTGACTATGTGCCAGGTGGGACTAAACCCACATTCTAGACATGGTCCCCTATCGTATGTGCAGTTATGTCTACTAAGGGGGTTTCTGCAGTTGACATCCCTGTTGTCTCTTTCCATCTGCACAAAGCAATAGGTGTCATTATACATTGCAAATGACTTCATACGGTGCAAAGCACAGTGCCAGGTAACATCTCTCTAACTGTTTTGATCCACAGTAGGGGTCTGTCTGTTGTCATGGAGCCCCACCCTTTAATAATTGAGTCTAATACTTACAACGCCTTCCCTAGCTTCTCCATTACCAAAGACTTCATGAAATTTTAATATATGTAAAATATGGGAAGATAAGAAAAGCTTAGTAATATAAGCTCTAGTGAGTGAAAGAAAACAGCCACAAACTGTTATCCCACATGTTCACTATGCAACAAGAGTAGTTTTGTATATGCTACAGATTGAGAGCTGCATGGAAAAAATACTGCTATTCTTGTGCAGGCAACCATCTCAGTCCAAGTCTGCATAACTCTCATACTGTGTGTTACCCAAGTACCACCTAGACATGCTTCCTGCCCCTCTCAAAGAGCTGCTGTTCTTGGGGAGATGAGACATAATCACTTGAGAAGTCGAATAGTGATGTTGTGATTTGGCATGTTTGGTTGCAGGAAATCTTCTCTAGCTAGCCAAATAAAGAAATAGTTGGGAGGCATGGTGGCTCATGCCTATAATCCTAGCACTCTGCGAGGCTGGGGCGGGTGATTGCCTGACCTCACAGGTTCGAGACCGGACTGAACAAGAATGAGATCTTGTCTCTAAAACTAGCCAGGCATTGTGGTGGGCTCTGGTAGTCTCAGCTACTTGGGAGGCTGAGGCAAGAGAATCACTTAAGCCCAAGAGTTTGCTGTGAGCTATGATGCCATGTCACTCTACCAAGGGCAACATAGTAGGCCTCTGTCCTCAAAAAAAAGAATCTTGTAGGAATCTGGGCACCAGAACTACAGCATAGACAGTTCCTTGCTGTTTCTGGATTCATGGTAACATTGGGGTTGGCTAAAGTCAGTCACTCACTCACTTTTGTACTTGTCTCCTCTGCAGCTCTCATTCCCTTTCTGCTGAGTTCTCTTGTGTATAGTCTGGCCCTCTGTGCTCACACAGGCCTCCTGCTTTCCTTTACCTGGGATAATAATGGCCTCCCTACCCCTGACCCTCTTATGCACTTACTATCTAACATCTACTCTCTTAGTTGACAGGGGTCAAGGGGAAATTTGCCCTAGGTCATCTTTTCCCTTCAGTCTTGGACCGACAGCCTTAGGTCAAGAACTCACCTCTTGGACTCTTGCTGGGGCAAAAAAGGGGACCAAATAGTTGAAAACGTGGTCTGTCAGGCAACAGGAGCTATGTCTGGCAAAGCACACTGCAGACCTTGGAGTCAAGTTTTTTAGGTCACATCTTGGCTATAATATTTCCAAGCTATTTGTAATCCTGGGCAAGTCATTTAATTGCAATAAATTTCCTTCCCCTGTTAAATGAGTGTAACAATAGTACGCACCTCAGAGTTTATTGTTAAGATTTTATTTTGTCTGTCTTTTTCTTTGTCTTTCTCTCTCTCTCTCTCTCTCTCTTTTTTTTTTTTTTTTTTGAGACAGTCTTACTGTGTCACCCTTGGTAGAGTGCTATGGCATCACAGCTCACAGCAACCTGAAACTCTTGGGCTTAAGTGATTCTTTGGCCTCAGCCTCCCAAGTAGCTGGGACTACCACAACACCTGGCTATTTTTTGTTGCAGTTGTTATTGTTGTTTAGGCTGGCCCTGACTGGGTTCGAACCCACCAGCCTCCGTGTATGTGGCCAGTGCCATAACCACTGTGCTGTGGGCACTGAGCCTCTTTCTTTTTCTTTCTTTTCCTTCCCCTCCCTTTCCCTCCCTCCCTCCCTCCCTTTTAGAAAAGGAGAGCTTTATTCCTGCATATCACATAAGAACCATATTCAGGGATTAAAATGAGTGCTTGAGTGTATTACAATTAGGTCCTATATCCCAGAAGGTAAAGCGAGGGCACAAAGCACTGAAATGCATAGCAGCTCATAATTGATGGTCTCTTGGGAGGAATATTACTGAAATCAGTCCCTTTTCCAATTAAAGCTGTAGTTATGGCTTGTGGTACAGGGGGTCTGAGTTAGATGAATTAGAATTGTCTCAGTATTGCTTATCCCAAAGGCCAGTGCTTGTTTAGCATTTATGTGCACCTTGTTCTTTCCTCAGATCTTGAAAATATAAACAAATGTTTCAACAAGTGATGATTCTTCCTATGTCCTTATACAGAAATCTTTATGAACCCTCAGTTTCTTCTGAGATTATATTTTCTAAAGTTCTCAGCCATACCAGGAGCAAAGAAAATGCTCAAAAAGTACCAGTTGTTACAGTTATTAAGGGGACTATGGAGAGAGTGGCCAAATAGGAGTGATCGCTGAGACACCAAGATAATGAAGATAAGGGCCAGAGGGATAGGACAGACACCGGCACTCATTCAGAGGAGGGTGCCGGGAAGGCTTTTTAGATTGCAGCTTAAACTTCTCTTCAGGAGAGACTTTCCTGATTCCCCAGACTTGGTCAAGTGTGTGTTCTCTTGGCACCCTGTACTTCTGCATACCAATAAGATTTACCACAGCTATAATTAAATAATTAATTATAGAGTTATTTAATATCTGCCTCCCCCGTCAGAATGTAAACACCAGAATGGCCTGAACTGCCCCATTTTATTCATTGTTCTATTCCCCAGCCTCAGACAGCCTCTGGCACACAATAAGGAAGGAATAGTCTTTAGGTTGGCAGTTTCATGGAGTGTGGACCTGAGAATTTGGAATCATAGAGTTAGAATTGGAAAGTTTTCTTATTTTTCTTTTTTTCTTTCTTTTTTTTTTTTTTGGCCGGGGCTGGGTTTGAACCCACCACCTCTGGCATATGGGGCTGGTGCCCTACCCCTTTGAGCCACAGGCGCTGCCCTTTTTTTTTTTTTTTTTTTTTTTTGAGACAGTCTCACTGTGTCCCTCTCTATAGAGTGCAATGGCATCACAGCTCACAGCAACCTCAAACTCTTGGGCTTAAGCGGTTCTCTTGCCTCATCCTCCCAAGTAGCTGGGACTATAGGCGCACATTGCCTGGCTGCTTTTTGTTGTTGTTGTTGTTATTGTTGTTTAGCAGGCCCAGGCCAGGTTCAAACCCACCAGCCCCATTGCATATAGCCAGCGTCCTAACCACTGAACTACAGGTGCCGAGCCAAGTTTTATTATCTTGTTGAAAGGGAACCCAAAGAAGTTAAGTGACTTGCCCCTAAAGAAAAAGAAACCTGGCTCAGTGCCTGTAGCTTAGTGGTTAGGCCACATACACCGAGGCTGGCAGGTTTGAACATGGCCTAGACTTGTTAAACAACAATGACAACTACAAGAAAAAAAATAGCTGGGCTCTGTGGCAGGTACCTATTGGTATTGGGAGGCTGAGGCAAGAGAATCGCTTAAGCCCAAGAGTTTGAGGTTGCTATGAGCTGTGATGCCACGACACTCTACCGAGGGGCAACATAATACTCTATCTGAAAAAAAAAAGTGAAAAAATTGCCTAACTCTTAATCATATGAGTTATTATATTTTATTATTTTCTGTGCTTATCTCAGGACTTTTTTCATGTATTACTAGTTCAGAAACATTTTATGGGTTTCCTTCCATGTTAGTAGAGTAGCTTTCCTGGGGTGGAAACTCTCATTAATAAACAGTAATTTATTGGCTGGGCATGGTAGCTCACGCCCATAACCCTACCATTCTGGGAGGCTAAGGTGGGAGGATTGCTCAAGCTCAGGAGTTTGACACCAACCTGAGCAACAATGAGAGCCCATCTCTTAAACAACAAACAAAAACCAATTCATTGAGCACTGTGGTAAGTGCTCTTAGAATTTTCTTTGTTTTTACAAAAGAGATACATAATTGTATATATTGATGAGGTGTGTGTGATATTTTGATACATGCACTCAATGTGTAATGAGCATATATCAAGGTAATTGGGTATCCACCACCTCAAACATTTTTTTTTTTTTTTTTTTTTGAGATGGAATCTCACTCTGTTACCTGGGCTAGAGTGCCATGGCTTGGCCTACCTCACAGCAACCTCAAACTCGTAGGCTCCAGCGATCCTCATGCCTCAACCTCCAGAGTAGCTGAGACTATAGGAGGGTGTCACCACCCCTGCTAATGTTTCTATTTTTGGTAGAGACAGGGTCTCACTCTTGTTCAGGCTGGTTTCGAACTCGTGAGCTTAGGCAATCCACCCATCTCTGCCTCTCAGAGTGCTAGGATTACAGCCATGAGGGGTATGTGTGATACAGGCCCAAATGACAGGATTTCCATTCTTTTTTATGGCCAAATAATATTCCATTGTGTATATGTTTGTGTATGCACACACATTCACATACACAGGGGGTGCCAAAAAATGTATACATATTTTATTTATTTATTTATTTTTGAGACACAGCCTCCAGCTGTCACTCTGGGTAGAGTACTGTGGCATCACAGCTCACAGCAACATCCAACTCCTGGGCTCAAGTGATTCTCTTGCCTCCACCTCTCAAGGAGCTGGGACTACAGGCGCCTGCCACAACGCCAGGCTATTTTTTGCTTGCAGCTGTCATTGTTGTTTGGCGGGACTGGCCTGAATTCGAACCCGCCAACTCAGGTGTATGTGGCTAGCGTCTTAGCTGCTTGAGGCACAGGCACTGAGCCAATGTATACATATTTTAAGCAAGAAAAAAAACTATCAAAATACTCAAGTCACATTTGACTTCTACAGTTACATGAGATATTTGACTTTTACAGTTACATGAGATTTATCAGTATATATTGAATATTAAATTTTAATACAGTTTTTTTCTTAAAATGTGCATACTTCTTTGGCAGGCACACACACACGTTTTCTTTATTCATTGATTGATGGACATTTAGATTGATTTCATATTTTGGCTATTGTGAGTAGTACTGTGATAAATATGAGAGCGCATTCATACTTTAAAAGAGGCTTTATTAAAAAAAAATGGATAAACATGAAAGTACAGATATTTTCTTTATTTGGAGCACATATACCCAGCAGTGCAATTCCTCGATCATTCGATAGTTCCATTTTCAGGTTCTTTTTTTTTTTTTTTTTTTTTTTTTCTGAGACAGAGTATTGCTCTGTCACCCCAGTTAGAGTGCAGTTGTGTCATCATAGCTCACTGCAACCTCCAGCTCCTGGGCTCCCAACAATACTCCTGCCTCAGCCTCCCAAGTAGCTGGGACTACTGTGAACCACTACCATGAACCACCATGCTTAGCTAAACTATTTTCAGTTTTGGAACTTTCATACTGTTCCATAATGGCTATACTAATTTACATTCCCACCAGCCGTATATAAGAATTCTTTCTCTGAAACCTGGTCAGCATGTTATTTTTTGTCTTTTTGCTAATAGCCATTTAAATGGGGTGAGATAAATAGCTCATTGTGGTTTTGATTTGCATTTCCCTGATGATTAGTGATGTTGAAGGATTATTATTTTTAATAGCATCTTTATTGAGGCATAATTCATATACCATAAAATTTACCCCTTTGAAGTATTTTTAAGTGGTTTTTAGTAAACTCACAGGCTTGGCTAACCATCACCGTATGTATTCTGAACATGACACATAATGGAGCCATGTAATATGTGGCCTTTTCTGATTTGCTTCTATCATGTTACAATTTCTACCAGTATCTCATTCCTTTTCATTGCCAATAATAGTTCATGTATGGATATACCACATTTATCTATTTGTTAGTTGGGTACTTGGATTGTTCCTACTCTTTGGCTATCATGAATCTTCTTGCTGTGAACATTCACAAACAGATTTTTTTTTGTGGACATAAGTTGTTAATTCTCTTGAGTGTCTAGGAGTGGAATCACTGGGTCATACAATAACTCTGTTTAACATTTGAAGAAATAACCTGTTTTCCAAAGTTGCTGCACCATTTTACTTTCCTATCAGCAGGATATAAGGTTCCAATTTCTCCACAGTCTTGTCAGACTTTGTTAGTGTCCTGTCTTTTGATTCTAGCTACCTTAGTGGGAGTGAAGTGGTATCTCATTGTGGTTTTGATTTGCATTTCCCTAATGAGTAACAATGTTGAACACCTTCTCCTGTGCCCCTATTGGCCACTATATATATCTATTTTATTTTATTTACCTTTTTTTTTTTTCTTGAGACAGAGTCTCACTTTGTTTCCCTGGGTAGAGTGCTGTAGCATCATAGCTCACAACCCCAAACTCTTGGGCTCAAGTGATTCTCTTGCCCCAGCCTTCCAAATAGCTGGGACTAGAGGTTTCCTCCACAATGCCTAGCTATTTTTAGAGATGGGGGGGTCTCACTGTGGCTTAGGCTGGTCTCAAACCTGTGAGCTCAGGCAATCCACCCACCTCAGCCTCTCAGAGTGCTAGGATTACAGGCATGAGCTACCACACTCAGCCCAAGAGGTATAGCAACACCCACCTACTTTTATTTATTTGTTTATTTATTTATGTATTTTGATACAGAGTCTCACTTTGTTGCCCTGGGTAGAGTGCTGTGGCATCATAGCTTACAGCAACCTCAAACTCTTGGGCGATCGCCTTGCCTCAGCTCCTGACTAGCTGTTACTGCAGGTGCCCACCACCGTGCTCGTCTATTTTTTTTTAGAGTCTGGGTCTCTGTCTTGCTCAGGCTGATCTTGAACTCGTGAGTTCAAGCAATCCACCCACCTTGGCCTCCTAGAGTGCTCTAATTACAGGTGTGAGTCATTGTACCTGGCCTTTTTAAAAACTTTTTTAGAGATAGAGTCTCTCTCTTGCTTAGGCTGGTCTCAAACTCATGAGCTCAAGCAATCTACCTGCCTCGGCCTCCCAGAGGGCTCGGACTAACAGGCATGAGCTATCTTACCTGGCCTTTATAAAAACTTTTTTAGAGATAGGGTCTCACTCTTTCACAAAGGCTGGACTGTAGTAGGGTTATCATAGCTCACTGCGGCCTCCAACTCCTGGCCTCAATTAGTTCTCCCACCTTTGCCCCACAAAGTAGTAGGATTACAGGCATGAGCCACCATGCCTGGCTGGCCACTGTATGTATATTTTCTTTGAAGAAATTAATCATTCAGATTCTTTGCCCATTTTTCATTGGATTATCTTATTGTTGAGTTGTAGGAATCCTTTTTATATTCCAGATATAAGTTCCTTATCAGATAATTTCCAGATGTTCTCTCCCATTCTGTGAGCTGTTTTTTCACCTTCCTTTTTTTTTTTTAAGATAGAGTCTCACTTTCTTGCCCCCAGTAGAGTACTGTGGAGTCATAGCTCACAACAACCTCAAAGTCTTGGACTCAGGTGATTCTCTTGCCTCAGCCTCCCACGCAGCTGTAACCATAGGCACCCTCCACAATGTCTGGCTATTTTTAGAGACAAGGTCTCACTCTTGCTCAGGCTGGTCTCAAACTCCTGAGCTCAAGCAGTCCACCTGCCTCGGCCTCCCAGAATGCTAGGATTACAGGCATGGGCCACTGCACCTGGCCCTACCTTTTGATCTTCTTGATGGCATATTATGAGGCACAAAAGTATTAAATTTTGATGAGGTCTAATTTTATTTATTTTTTCTTTTTTTGCTTTTACCTAATCCAAAGTCATGAAGGTTTACTGCTGTTTTGAGATTTTTATGGTTTTGGCTCTTACAGTTTTACATCTATAATTAATTTTGAGTTAGTTTTTATATATGGTATAAAGTTGAAATCTAACTTCATTTTTTTTGTTTATGGATCTTCACTTGTCCCAGCACCATTTGTTGAAAAGAGTATTGGATGGTCTTTATACTCTTACTGAAAATCAATAGACTATAAATGTAAGAGTTTATTTTTGGATTCTCAGTTTTATCCCTTTGATCTATATGTCTATTATTATGCCATTGTCACACTGTCTAAATTACTGTAGCTTTGTAGGGAGTTTTGAAACTTCTACAAAGGGAAATAGGAGTCTTCCAACCTTGTTCTTTTTTTCTGTCTGTCTGTCTCTTCTGGGTCTCTTGTATTTCTAAATGATTTTTAGGATATTGTCTTTCTGCAAAAAAAAGTCAGCTGGAATTTTGATAGAAGTGCCTTGACTCTCTAGATCTTAACAGTATTAAGCCTCTGATCCATAAACATGGATGTCTTTCCATTTACTTAGATCTTTAATTTCTTTCGACATTGTTTTGTGGTTATCACTGTACAAATCTAACACTTCTTTGAACTTACTCTTTAAGATTCTATTGCAATTAGAATTGTTCTCTTAATGTCATTTTTGGGTTATTCATTGGAGTGTATAGAAATATAATCAATTTTTATATATTAATCCTGTACCCTGTGACCTTGTTAACTCATTCTAATATATTTTTAGTGGATTTCTTAGGGTTTTCTACATTTAAGATCATGTTATCTACATATAGAGATAGAAATTCTTCCTCTCTAAACTAGTTGTCTTTTATTTCTTTTTCTTGCCTAACTACCCTGGCTGGAACCTCCAATACAATGTTGCGTAGAAGTAGCAAGAGTGGACATCCTTAGATTATTGGATTATTTTAATACACACACACACACACACACACATACATACTTGGTTCAGTTTTTGGTTGCAGCCATCATTGTTGTTTGGTGGCCCGGGCTGGATTCAAACCTGCCAGCTTAGGTCTATGTGGCTGGTGCTCTAGCTGCTTGAGCTGCAGGTGCCAAGCCAGCTTTTTTTTTTTTTTTTTTTTTTAAGAGATGGGGGTCTTGCTCTTGCTCAGTCTGGTCTCGAACCTGTGAGCTCAAGCAATCCACCCACCTCGGCTTCCCAGAGTAGGATTACAGGTGTGAGCCACTACACCCAACCTCCTTATCTTCCTTCCTCTTTACCTCAACAGACCACTGTCTATATGTCTTTCCTGTCCTCCTCTCTTTATTCACTCATGTACTTGTTCTCATCTCTTTCCATCTTCCAGCAGCTAGCTGGATAAAAACCAGATTGCTCAGGAAGAGCTGGAGAAAGTGTATAACCGTGTGCTACACAGCTGTGCCAGGGCTGCCCAAGGCTCCCCAGGAGCAGAGTACCACCCTCTGGAGGCTCCTCTTTAAGGGTGACGAAGAACAAAGATGCAGTGTTTGAAGGGCCCACATTTGTGGGCAAATCAATGCACAAATCACACTGGAACTGCATGCATTATGTATCTCTGGGCATTCTGAATTCTTGGATATGTGTGTTATAGAGAAATGTGCCTTATTGTATTTTATCACTACTGTAAACCAGTGGAAGACATAGTTTATATTCTGTGAAATGAAAACTTATATACCTACACACACATACACACATATTATTAAAAAATAAGTTCCTCATACTTAATGAGTTCCTCATACTTACCTGGCAGGGGAGATACCATGATCATGAAGGTGGTTTTCCCAGGGCAAGGCTTATCCATTGCACTCAGGATGTGCTGACCCCTGCGATTTCCCCAAATGTGGGAAACTGGACTGCATAATTTGTGGTAGTGGGGGACTGCGTTCATGCTTTCCCTTTAAAAAAAAAATAAATAAGAAAAAAAAAATCAGTTCCTCAGACATCCTCCTTTTTTGGCTTCTTCCCCTTTGCAGGTGTAAGAGATTTTCCCTATTTTGAAAACCCTCTTGTCTCACCCTGCTGCTGCCTCCAGCTGTCATCTGATTTACCCCACCCTCTCAAGGTCAGACTTCTCCAGAGAGGGTACTTTCCCCAAAGCCTTCACTTCCTCATCACACCCCTGTCTCCCCCAGCTCCAGATCTCTGCCTTCTGCTATCAGAAGTACAGTTCTTACGAAGGTTCCCACTGGGAACCTCAGTACTAAGGCCAGTGGTATTTGCTTGCACTGCCCTCTGACCACTCTGCAGCATTCGAGGCCATCATCACCTTGTCCTTCCTGCAGGGTGGCCTCTGTGACCATCTCTTCCTCTGGTGTCTTTTCTCCTTTTTTTTTTTTTTTTTTTGTAGAGACAAGAGTCTCACTTTATTGACCTTGGTAGAGTGCCGTGGCATCACACAGCTCACGGCAACCTCCAGTTCCTGGGCTTAAGTGATTCTTTTGCCTCAGCCTCCCAAGTAGCTGGAACTACAGGCGCCCGCCACAATGCCTGGCTATTTTTTTGTTGCAGTTCGGCTGGGGCCAGGTTTGAACCCACCACCCTCGGTATGTGGGGCCAGCACCCTACTCACTGAGCCACAGGCGCCACCCAGTTCTCCTGCTTTCTAACATATGGCACATGGTCACTCCTCAGAGGCTGACCTTGGCTCTTTTTTTTCTGCTTTCCCTGTGCACTCTCCTTGGATATCGTTTCTGTGTCTCCACCCCTCACACTCATGAATGCCTCTAAATTTGATCTCCAGATCCTTGTTTGTAACTACCTGATAGACACATACTCCTGTGCATACCCAAACATCTCAGAGTCAACATCCAAAACCAAAATGACTGTTCCTCAGTAGGGTATGACATTCTGTACTTTTTTTTTTCCCCTCTTCTCTGAGACAGAGTCTCATTTTCCATAGCGTGCCATGGCATCATGCCTCACAGCAACCTCGAATTCTTGGGCTAAAGTTATTCTTTTCCCTCAGCCTCCTGAGTAGCAGAGATTACAGGTGACCACCACAACACCCATGTAGTTTTAGAGATAGGGTCTCTGTCTTGCTCAGGCTAGTCTTGAACTCCTGAACCCATGCAATCCACCTGCCTTGGCCTCCCAGAGTGCTAGGATTATAGGCGTGAGCAAGCATTCTCCACTCTTAAATTCCTATCCCCAGGTAGAAACTTACCCAGCCTCCAAAGCCCAATGCAAACACTATCTCCTCCAGGGAGCCTGCCTGAGATCCCCAGCCAGAAGTAATTCTGGCCCCTGAAATCATAAAACAGACATTTCACCCAATTCAACATCCTTGCAGCTTATGGGAGGAAAATGAGACCCCAAATAGGTAAATATTTGCTCAGGAACACACAACCAGTGCCAGAGTTCTCACTAGAAAGCCATTCTCCCGTGCACTTTCTACCATACCAAACAGTTTCTTAATGGCTTTAGTGCTTTCAGTTATTTTTATGATGTTTTCTCATATACTGCTGCATATTCATATTTGGGTACTTAGCCTATTTATAAAATGATACGGTTATCTGTTTCTCATGCACCATTGAGCTCCCACCGTACTTAGTTCAGGAGTTGTTACATAATTAGTGCTTGATAGATATTTCAGGGATGGATGAAATAAAGGTTGCCTGACATTTTCTCTCATTTAGGACCAAGCCCATTGCAGGGCAAATGGAGGCACATGCTTAGAATGTATTTATTCTGATGCTGGGGTAAGTTTAAATATTAGGCTGAGGAGTTTGGACTCTCTAAGCATCTAGAGCCATGTGGGTCTAGGGCAGGAAAAGCATTTCTTAGGAGGGCTTGATTGAGCAGTAGCAGCAGAAGGAAGACTTGGTGAGGGGAGAGCTCCAGGAAGGAGACAGAGGGATTGGCATGAGCTAGCAGCTTCCAGTACTAAGGAACTGGGTGGTTGTGATGGGAGAAGTAAGGGGGAGGAGCAGGGATGAGAGGTGGGATTTCGGTGGGGGAAAGATGCTGCTGAAAAGCACAACAGAGTGGGGCCCGTGCATGACATCTTCTGCAGAGGGTGTGAGGTACCACAACCACAGCATGACTCCCAAAATTGCCCTTTCAAGTAGGTGTGGTCAGGAAGCAGGCTTGAAACTCATGAGATGTTATTACCTGAACCCAGTGTGCCTCACCTCAAAGACCTTGCTTTCATCCTTAGGTGCCTCCCAAGCATATAGGAACGAGACAGATGAGGAGTTAAGGTTACAGAATGAAAATGTATTTGTACTGATTTGAGTTGATGGTAGCAGATATTTATGACTTAAACAGGCCCATCATGTTTTCCCTCCTACTTGAGGAAACTTCCAGAAGATGGACCAAAACCATGAATCTAAGTCCTTTTTCTGTCTCCCCTCCATCTCAGAAAGAATTAAGTTAGATCTGAAAAAGTACTTTCTAACAATCAGAGTTAAGAGTCCCCAGAATGGATGAGCTCTTCCCTTGGGGAGATCTTTAGGAGATCTTTAGACTCTAAGTCTAAAATTGCAGATTAATGACTTCTTCTAGGTTCCTTGCAGCTCTCAAGTTCAAACATTACTTGTCCGACCTGCAGTGACAACGCCGCCCTTTCCTGTGGGTCCTACTGTTTCTTTTAGACCTATTAAATAATTTTTTCAGTAACCTCAGCTGGAGATAAAGAGTTAAACGCAGACCCATGAAGTTCTTGGTTTGGTCCACCCAGGCCCCTTCAGGGCACACAGAGGGAACCCTTCTTCAACCCCCATTGAGTCTGCCTTCTGAGCAGGTTGGGATGTTTAGTGAGCCGTGAGCCGAGCCTAGGTGAGGTGCTACTAAACAAAGCACCAAGTACTTGGTGAACAAAGAGGGTCAGTTCCTGTCACCAGGGCATTTGAGGCAAATCAGTGTACAGCCACAGTGTACTGTGATACATGCTGTGATGCACAGGAAGCCAGGGGTACATTTCCTGTCCTCCAGTTCCTTTCTAAGCAAATGGGCAGACAGTGCTCAGTGAAGATGTTCTTAAAAAGGCTTGGGCTGCTGTCTCCATGGTTGCGAACATGCCCAGTTCATCATCTATGTGCCAATCACTTCAGTGAATGAAGGAGTTGTATTGGCTTGTTTGTGGGGGGTTTTGGTTGTGGGTTCTCCACGCTCCAGAAATCCTTTATTAGTTTTCAGAATCAGGAAGAAAGGAATTTCAGATTATGTACTTTTAGGATTATCAGCACAGAGGCCCGTGTGTTGCCTGGAGAGTTTATTCCTAAGTGCCATCCTCATGTTCTGCCTCTGTTCTTGGTCCCAGCAGTCAGAGGGGAGAGGACCTGCCCTATGAAATGCCAGAATTGTCATTCCACAGGAGGTGCAGGAGCATGGACAGTGCTGGATTAATACCTCTCTCCAGCTTGCAGCTCCACCTCCCAACTTCTCTTTCTCTCAAAAAACCCCCCAGAAACAGTTCCACCAAGAGGGTATGGGTAGCCTTGCACAACACCTATGTTACTGAGGCCAGACCTGCCCATTCATGGCCCAGGGAAAGGATGAGCCTCTTTGGAGGCTTTGTTCAAGCCCTTCGGGCCCTCTCCTCCTAGCACTGCTTGGCTCAGAAGAGTAGGAACAGAAAGTTCTCCCTTCTCCTCTGCCCTCCCAGAGGCCCTCTCTCACCATCACCTGTTCTCTCTCTCCTTGGAGGTCCATTCTGCCTCCAAACGCTGGCCTGAAAGCCCTCAATCTCAGGAGGACTGGGAAGGGTAGAGAAGGACAAAGGACGGTGACTCTTATATTCCTGTTCCTTGCTAGCTTTCCTCATCTCTGCTTTTTATTCTTTTTTTCTTTTTAGAGATAGAGTCTCTCTCTTTTGCCTGGGCTAGAGTGTCATGGCCTCAGCCTAGTTCATAGCAACATCAAACTCCGGAGCTCAAGCAGTCCTCCTGCTTCAGCTTCCCCAGTAGCTGGGATCACAGGTGCCAGCCATAACACCCAGCTGATTTTTGTAATTTTAGTAGAGCTAGGTCTCACTCTTGCTTAGTCTGGTCTCAAACTGTTGAGCTTGAGCAGTCCTCAGCCTCCCAGAATGCTAGGATTACAGACTTGAGCCATTGGCCTGGCCTGGTCTCTGACTTCTGTGTTCTCTTATCTCTCTCTAACTTTTCCCATAGAACATTATCTCTGAACCAATCCAGGGAAAGGGCAGCTGGCCACCAGGGTTCCTGCTGCAAGCCCCCTCCAAATATGTAATATACTAGTGTTCACTTTCATGTCCCGACTGAGCATCCCTCTCCTCCCCTCTAGCTTCATAATCCTTTTCTGAAGTCCTGATACCATATTCTTTCTTTTCTCTCTCCTACCCTCTTCCCCCCAGGACCCTGCTGGAATCTTTGAGCTGGTGGAAGTGGTCGGCAATGGAACCTACGGACAGGTGTACAAGGTAAGACTCAGATGGTGCAGAAGCACGACTTCCACATCCATGGGCTCTCTTGAGAGGCATGGAGGAAGTGGGTTCCCAGTATGGAGGTCTCAGCAGAGTTGTGGGGGTCTACCAAGGCTGGGGCCCTGGGAAAGGGGGGAGGGGAACTGGGAGAGAAGTGGGAAAGGAAAGAGTGGCCAGAAAGGGAGCATTTGTACTGGCCTCTGTTTCTGAGTGTGGACCTAGTCCTGGGCATGGTAGAAGCAGGTGTGTAGCCGGGCAGGGTGTGGGACAGGGACGCATGAGTGCAGCCTGGAGAGCAGTGGGAAAGAAAGCAGTATGGGGGACTTGTGTGTCAGAACTCACCTGGGAATTCAGTGCAGAGTTAGAGCAAAAGGTATGAGGTAGACTTCTTCCGAGACCACAGAGATACCCAGGACTTAGAGGTAGTAGGATCTGCTACAGAGGGGAGTAGCGTTCTTGAGCTCCTGTAGCAGACTAGAGCCAGAGCTCAGGCTTTCTGCTTTTGAGGCTGAAAGTGACATTTTCTTAGTCACTGATTATAACTTTTAGCCTGGCCAGCCCAGCCCTTTCAGTGGCCTGACCACCCCTCACCCTTGGATGCAAGGATATGGCTGCAGCAAGGAGTGGGGATGTTCAAGGTGGGTGCTGCCTCTGAGCTAAAGGCCCCCCTGGAACACACAGCCTGCTGCTTCATCTCCAGACACAGTGCTTGATATCTTCACAAGTCCCTTGTGTCCTGTGGCCCTTTGTTTCCTGGATCCCTGGGAGCACTCACTTTTCTGTTGCCTTCCTTCCCCTGTGAGCTCTGGGGAAACAGGCACCCCCTCCCACCACCACCACCACCAATTTCTTGCCTAGTTGTTGCCATGGAAATAGTAGCTCTGTGTGCTCCTGCTTCTCTGGGCTTGGGGTCTTGAATGGCTGCTGAGGATAAAAATAATCCATGGGCAGGCAAAACTTTGTCCCCACTGTGAGTGGCTGCCTTCCCCCACCCTGTTCTTCCCCAGGAAGGCTTGGACTTTTCTACCTGTGCCTTAGATCATTCCTGCTAGGAATTTCAGAAGGATGGTGGGGAAGTGAGGAATGGCTGGGGCACACTCAAGTGAAAGTTTGCCATGAAGGCTATGTTAACCAGTTTGATGAAAATATTTCAAATTGTATATAAAACCAGCACATTGTACCCCATGGTTGCATTAATGTACACAGCTATGATTTAATAATAAAAAAGAAGTCGAAGTTTCTTTCCATTAGGACTAGTGACTCAGGGTAGGGGGACATTGGGATATGTCAGCTCTTATTTACTTGAGTTCCCTAAAATCTCAGCCCTGTCTCTGTTCTTTCCCTATCCACAGCAATAAAAGCTTTAGGGATAGGGTTGATTTTGAGAGAGGCCTCCTGTATGGGTCAGGAAAGCACCTGGTGTTTTGGTCTTGCTTAGTAGGAGATTGTGGGGAGAGAAGAAAAGCCCCCACCCCTCCTTCAATCTCTCTGGCCTTGATTAGGATGGAGAAATAATCCCTCCCTACTCTAACTTTCAAACTGTAGAAAGTCCAAGCCAGAGGGGCTGGAACAGAACATAAATATCTCTCATTTGTCTCTTTTGAGTTTGGGATTTTTTTTTGTTTGTTTTTTTGTTTTGTTTCGTTTTTTTAAAAACAGAGTTTCGGCACCTGTGGCTCAAAGGAGTAGGGCGTTGGCCCTGTATACTGGAGGTGGTGGGTTCAAACCCAGCCCTGGCCAAAAACTGCAAAAAAATAAAATAAAAAACAAACAACAACAACAACAAAAAACAAAAACAGAGTTTTATCTTAGTTCACTGCAGCCTCAAACTCCAGGGCTCAGATGATCCTCCTGCCTCAGTTTCCCAAGTAGCTGTGCTCCACTACTTCTGGCTAATTTTTTCTATTTTTGGTAGAGATGGGGTCTTGCTCTTGCTCAGGCTGATCTCAAACTCCTGAGCTCAAGTGATCCCTCTATCGTGGCCTCCCAAGAGTACCAAGCCTCTCTTGAGTTTTTACAAAAGTTTGTATGTAGAAACAGATAGTTTTTAATATATCCTCTTCATCTTTATTGAGTTTATGGCTTGGAAGTCCAGCCAAGGTAGTTTTTCTGTTAGCCATTTTTTCTGGCTGAGGAACTCTCTTCTGTTCACTCCCGTGGCTAATATACAGAATGAGGTAGCAGCTATAGTGATGGGCACTTTCTAAGATAAAAAATGGCCCAAAGATGTGAACTTTCCCAGAATCATGCCTTCTCTATGTTCTGCTCCCTGAGACCCCTCTGCATTTGGTTCTCTGTCTTGCAGGGTCGGCATGTCAAGACCGGGCAGCTGGCTGCCATCAAGGTCATGGATGTCACAGAGGTAGGGAACAGGGCTGGACAGAGAGAGGGAACGTTGAGGAGAGAGGATGGGGGGGAGCCAAAAGGCTCAGCTCCTCCCATCCACCTAGGATGAGGAGGAAGAGATCAAGCAGGAGATCAACATGTTGAAAAAGTATTCTCACCATCGAAACATCGCAACCTACTATGGAGCCTTCATCAAGAAGAGCCCCCCTGGAAACGATGATCAGCTCTGGGTGAGAGATGCCCTCTCCTGCCCTTTCCACACTTGCCTGTGTCCAGGCTGCTTCTGAGGAAATTGGTGTCAGTGCCCAGAGCCTCTTCCCTCCAGCTCTCCCTTGGTCTACCCAGCCTCTCCTGTCTGTGGATGCAGAAAGGCCCCATGCATCTTAGGAGCCCCCCTATAGGACTCACCCTGCAGGTTTTCTGTCCTCTGGTGTTAGCCCTGACCTTCGCCCTGACCAGTCCTCACATTGAATCTGACAGGCACTTAGTAAATACCAAGCAAGACAATTCTGCTAAGAGCTAGAAGAGACCATGGGGAGGTTAGTCCATCTGTTTTCCTGCCTTCAAACAAGGTTCCTGGCAAAACAACAGAACCAAAATACCGTATATACTCGAGTATAAGCCAAGTTTTTTTCAGCACAAAATTTGTGCTGAGTTTGGGTTTTTCGGCACAAATTTTGTGCCGAAAAAACTCGGCTTATACTCGAGTATATATGGTACTTGTGGAAGGTGAAATGGCTCAGACCCCTTCCAGCAGTGCAGGGTCTTTCTAGATGGTTATTCAAATCAGAACCTGCTATAGCTGTTTTGGGTTTCCCCTGAATTTCTAAGAGTCATACCCCTCTCTGTCCTGGGCACCCAGCGGATTCTCCCAGCCTCACCTTTCATGGTACTGAGCCCAGCTAGAGGAGACAGCAATAGGGCACATGGCAATGACTGTCAGGAGATTGGGAGCTCATGCCAGGCCTCCACTTGTAGCAGCCAAAAAAGTACTTATTAAGCAATTTCTGTATACGCTGCACAGATAAACATGAGCCAGCTTACAAGGCCCTTAGGCTTTTGGGGGGAACACACACACATAGAGAAAGATGAGTAACAAGTAGGTGTACCTGCCAGGTGTACAGTGGAGATCATTGAGGGCCAGAGGGTAGGTACTGGTAAGCGGGCGCCCTCTTCTGGACCTATTGGGTACAGTCTTCCCCTCCTCCCTGCTGTGCTCTGCTGTCCAAGGGGCAGGCATATGCAAATATATCTCCTCCAGCCTTGTTCTGCATTAGTTATAGTGGGCAGGATTGCTGATTCCCAGGGGGAGAGGATGGAGCCATCTTCCCATTGGGCCCCTGAGTCTCAGCAGCTCTTCTCCAGAATTGCAGGCTGGTCACTCTGTGCTTGAGGAGCTTCTCCCAAGGCCTGCCCAGGTTCTCTGCTGTAGCAGTCTAGGTAGATCCCATGCACTGTTTATGTCTGTAGCAAGCCTGGAAAATTGCGGATTCTTTATCCCTTTCTTGCCTCTGAGTCAGGGATGGCAAACTTATTCTGTAAAGGGCCAGGTAGTAATTATTTTAGGTTTTGTATTTCACAGCTCTGTCACAACTACTCAATTCTGTAGTTGTACCATGAAAGCAGTAATAGACTATACATAAACAAAAGATCAAGGCTGTATTCACAGATATGGGGTTATGAACGTGCTTGGTTCTGTGGGTTTATTCTTAAGTTGAATTTTTATGTAAGTTGGAACAGATACATTTACCTATTACCTGTAATAGTCTCTGTTCATACTTGCAAATTGTAAGTTGAATGTTTGTAACTCGGAGACTGCCTGTACTTTTTTTTAGGTCACTAAAATTCAAATTTTATGTCACTTTCATGTGTCATGAAATGCAATAATTCTTCTGATTTTTTTTCCTAACCATTTAAAAATGTAAAAATTACTCTTAGCCTTTGGTTGGCTGTTAGTCACTGACCCCTGATCCAGAGAGGAATAGTTTTTTGGGTTTTTAAAATTTTTTTTTTATTTTTTGAGACAGAGTCTCAACTCAGTCACCCTGGGTAGGGAGTGCTGTGGCATCAAAGCTCACAGAAATCTCAAACTCCTGGGGCTCAATCAATCCTCTTGCCTCAGCCTCCTGAGTAGCTGGGACTACAGGCCTCAGCCACAATTCCTGACTATTTTTTTTTTCTATTTTGAGTAGAGACAGGGTCTCGCTCTTGCTCAGGCTGGTCTTGAACTTGGAGCTGAAGTAATCCTCCTGCCTCCAGCCTCCCAAAGTGCCCAGAGCAATAGTTCCTAACCATTTGGAGGTTTCAGGTTCCACTGAAAATCTGATGAACACATTGGACCCTTCCTCAAGGAAAATGCACAAACCTACATCATTTTGTCTACAGTTTCAGAAATTCCTTGGACTCCCACTCTGAACCCAGCCCCACTGTGCCACTTTTTCTCCCTTTGTATTCCCGTTTCTCTGTGGATCTCGGGAAGTCCTGTGGCCTTTGTGAGGGGCTCATGTACCTGTGTTCCCCAGCTCATGCCAGTTATAGCCCCAAGGCCTCTGGTCTTCCTCCAGGGTTCTAATGAGGGGACAGGGGAGGCCTTGCCTGATACTTTCCCTTCTGGTACCTTCCTGGGACTGTAGCTGGTGATGGAGTTCTGTGGTGCTGGTTCAGTGACCGACCTGGTAAAGAACACAAAGGGTAACGCTCTGAAAGAGGACTGCATCGCCTACATCTGCAGGGAGATTCTCAGGGTGAGTGCAAACCCTCCCCCTGTCTCCTAGTCCTGTGCTACCCTGGCTGGAGCTTCCCTATGGACAGACCCCCTCCCTAAACTGAGGAGGAGATGCAAAAGTTATCTGGGGGGAGCAGCAAGCCTGTAGGGTGGGGGTGAGGGGGGTGAAGACAGTGTTCCAACCTTGGGAATGCTCAGGCTGTTGAAAGAAATAAGCCCCTCTCTTGCCAGGCTCTGCCACTTTTCCCCTTGTAACCTTGCACTTGGAAGGAGTTCACCTGCAGCTACCACTCTGAGGAAGCTCCTCAGCCCAGCCCTGTCTAGACCGATAACTCCCGCACCTCTCAAGCCACTCCCACTCCTTGCTCTTGCCTGCTTCCTCCACACTGCAGCTAATTTTCCCTACTCTCCTGTCCCAGGGTCTGGCCCATCTCCATGCCCACAAGGTGATCCATCGAGACATTAAAGGGCAGAATGTGCTGCTGACAGAGAATGCTGAGGTCAAGCTAGGTGCGCTGCTTCCTTCTGAGGCTCACCGGGCCCTTTCACCTCCAGGACAGAGAATAAGGGGCTTCTTTTTCCCCCTGGTGGCTCAGGTCCAACTGCCTGTCTGCTAGGGAGGCCTGCTCTCTCCCTTATCCCCTCTGCTCCCCTAGGAGGCCCTGCCTCCTGAAAAAATCCCTCAAGAGCTGTACCTGCCACCTATTCACTCCCAGACTCCTCCTGCCTGGGATGCTGTCCCTTGGTTTTCCTCCAAGATGTAGGAAGGCTGGATCAGGTTTTTCTTTTCTTTTTTCTGAGACAAAATCTCATTTTGTCACCCTCAGTAGAGTGCCATGGCATTATAGCTCATAGCAACCTCAAACTCTTAGGCTCAAGTGATTCTCTTGCCTCAGCCTCCCAAGTAGCTGGGACTACGGGCACCTGCCACAATGCCCAGATGTTTTTAGAGACAGGGTCTCACTCTTGGCTCAGGCTGATCTCGAACTGGTGAGCTCAGGTAATCTATTCAGCCTCCCAGAGGGCTAAGATGACAGGCATGAGCCACCATG
>CAUYPK010092069.1:0-18231 GCA_963574355.1 Loris lydekkerianus | reverse complement strand
TTTAAACTTAAGACATGAAACTATAAAAATACTTGAAGAAAGTGCAGGGAAAACTCTTGAAGGAATCGGCCTGGGTCAATATTTTATGAGGAGGACTCCCCAGGCAATTGAAGCAGTATCAAAAATACACTACTGGGACCTGATCAAAGTAAAAAGCTTCTGCACAGCCAAGAACATAGTGAGTAAAGCAAGCAGACAGCCCTCAGAATGGAGAAAATATTTGCAGGTTATACCTCCGATAAAGGTCTAATAACCAGAATACACAGAGAACTCAAATTTATTAGCAAGAAAAGAACACGTGGCCCCATTTTAGGGTGGGCAAGGGACTTAAAGAGAAACTTCTCTAAAGAAGACAGACGCAAAATCTACAAACACATGAAAAAAAGCTCATCATCCTTAATCATCAGAGAAATGCAAATCAAAACTACTTTGAGATATCACCTCACCCCAGTAAAAGTAGTCCACATAGCAGAATCCCAAAACCAGAGATGTTGGCATGGATGTGGAGGAAAGGGCACATTTCTACACTGCTGTTAGGAATGCCCACTAATACGTTCTTTCTGGAGAGATGTTTGGAGAATACTTAGGGACCTAAAAATAGACCTGCCATTCGATCCTATAATTCCTTTACTAGGTTTATACCCAGAAGACCAAAAGTCACAATATAAAAAAGACATCTGTACCAGAATATTTATTGCAGCCCAATTCATAATTGCTAAGTCATGGAAGAAGCCCGAGTGCCCATCGACCCATGAATGGACTAGCAAATTGTGGTACATGTATACCATGGAATTCTATGCAGCCTTAAAGAAAGATGGAGACTTTACCTCTTTCATGTTCATGATGGAGCTGGAACATATTCTCTTAGCAAGTATCTCAGGAATGGAAGAGAAAGTATCCAATGTACTCAGCCCTACTATGAAGCTAAATTATAGCTTTCACATGAAGGCTATAACCCAACTATAGCACAGGACTATGGGGAAAGGGCCAAGGAAGGGGAAGGGAGGGGGGAGGCTTTGGTGGAGGGAGGGTAATGGGTGGGGCCACATCTATGGTGCATCTTAGAATGGTACAAGTGATTGCACTAACGTACACAGCTATGATTTAACAAAAAATAATAAATAAAATGCAAAAAAAAACAACAATAGCACAAATGCTGGGGGTGGAGAATGGAAGTATATTATCATAAAGTTCTTATACTATATGTAAAGTGTTGTAACACCAATTGTAAGTAGACTGTGGTAAGTTTAAGATGTATAATATAAACCCTAAAGAAATCACTAAAACAAAATGAAGTAAAACAAATAGCTAGCAAGTCAACAAAAATGGTAAAAGGAAATCATAAAAAGAAAACTCAATCTAAAAGCAAGCAGAAGAAAGTTAAAAGAGAACAAATAACTGATGGGACAAATCAAAACAAATATCAACATTATATGTAAAGCCAACTCTATCAATAATCACATTTCAACCCCAAGCTTATCAGTAGCCACGTTTTATATACATGATCTAAACATCTCATTAAAAGGCAAAGGTTGAAAGACTAGATTACAAAAGCAAGAACTAACTATATTCTGGCTACAAAAAAAAAAAAAAATCTTTTTAAATATGAAAACACAAGTTGACTAAAAGTAAAAGGTAGAAATACTCTGTTTACACTAATTGAAAAAAAAAAAAAGGTAGAGTAGCAAGAGAGATTAAGAGTAAAGAATAGAGATTATTACCAGGGATAGAGAGGGTCATTTCATAATGACAAAGACATCGACTCATCAAGAGTTCATAACGATACTGAACATGCATGCAACTAATCAGGATCTCAAAATAAATAAAGACTCGATAAAACTGAAAGGAGAAATACATAAACCCACAATTATAGCTGGAGATTTCAATACCCTCTTCTCAATAACTGAGGAGAAAAGTAGACAGGTAATTAATAAATATATGGGAAACTTCAATAGCAGAATACACATTCTTTTTTAGTACACTAGGGTCATTTACAAAGATAGGTCATATTTGTTGCCATAAAACCAAGTTTCAGTAAACTTAAAAGGATTCAAATCATATTAAGTATGTTCTTTCATCACAGTGGAATTAAATGAGAAATTGATAACAAAAAGATAACTTCTAAATATTTGAAAATCCCTAAATATTAGAAATTAAATAGCATAATTATAAATAATTGATGTTAGCTAACAAATAGAAAGGGAAATTAGGAAGTATTTTGAACTGAATGAAATTGAGATAAATTATGTGTAAGTGAAACAAAGCTAACGCAGTATTGGATGAATGATTTGTACCACGATGAGCCTATATTGGAAAAGAAGAAAGGTTTCAACTCAGTGACCTCAGTTACCATCTTATGAAACTAGAGGAGAAAACCGGAAAGATGGAATCAAATATCAGAATAGTAACTAATGAAATAGAAAACAAAAACCATAGAGAAAATCAGCAAAATAAAAAAACTGGTTTTTGGAGAATTACAACCAAATTTATAAAACCCCATCCACACCAATCAGGGGGCAAAGAGAATACATAAGTTTCTAATATCAGGAATGAAGGAAGTTATATCACTATAGATTTCATAGATATCAGAAAAATAATAAGGGAAATAATAAAAATTGTATTGCAATAAACTGAACAACTTAGATAGAATGGACAAATTCCTTGAAAGATACCAACCTACCAAAGCATACTCAAGGGAAAATTCCTTGAAAGATACAAACTACCAAATATAAGCCCTATTAAATAAATTGAATTCATAGCTATAAAACTTTCCTACAAAGAAGAATCAAAGCCCAGATGGCTTCAGTGGGAAATTCTGCCAAACATTTAAGGAAGAAATAACATGATTCTACATAAGTCTCCTCAAGAAAAAAATGAAGTGGGGAAAACTCCTCAACTCATTTTATGAGACCAGTAAGAGACTAGCATGCCAAAACAGGACAAGATAT
Organism: Loris lydekkerianus; assembly: GCA_963574355.1. Classification (NCBI taxonomy): domain Eukaryota; kingdom Metazoa; phylum Chordata; class Mammalia; order Primates; family Lorisidae; genus Loris; species Loris lydekkerianus. Next base: position 15,283 of record CAUYPK010092069.1, on the reverse strand, counting down.
AATAAGAAAAGAAAACTACAATCTAATATCTCTTGTGAACATAGATATAAAAATTCTTGACAAAATGTTAGTGAATTGAAACCATCAATATAAACAAAATGATAATACATCATGACCAAGTAGGGTTTATTCTAAGAATGCAAGGCTGTTTTCAAACATTGAAAATTCACCACATTAATGAAGCAAAAAATTTTTAAAACTTCACATGATCATCTGACAAATCCCCATAAATGCAGAAGAAAAATATTAGACAAAATTCTACAACACCAAGTACTAACAAAAAGTATAATCTACAATGGAACAGATAATTTTAATTTCCTTGAAATCAAGAAGTTCTCTTAAAAAAAAAACAAAACTTGGCTCAGTGCCCATAGCACAGTGGTTACAGTGCCAGCCACATACACTGAGGGTTAGCTGGCAGGTTCGAACCCAGCCCTGGGCCAGCTAAACAATGACAAGGGCAACAAAAAACACCCAGGCGTATGGTGGGCTCCTGTAGTCCCAACTACTTGGGAGGCTGAGGCAAGAAAATCGCTTAAGCCCAAGAGTTGAAGGTTGCTATGAGCTGTGATGCCATGGCAGTCTACCGAGGGTGACGTAGTGAGACTCTGTCTAAAAAAAACCCCCAAAACAAAGCCCCCCCCAAAAAAAATAAACTTGTGAAGAGAAAGAAAAGAAGGCATAGACTGAGAGAAAATATTTGCAAAGTATATATCTGATAAAGGACTGTATCCAACATACAGGATGGCCATAAAGTTCATGTGTAAGTTAAAACAGTGTGCAATTTCAAATTTCACACAAACTTTATGGCCACCCTGTATATATTTTAAATCTCAAAACACAATAACAAGACAACAAACACCCCAATTTTTAAACGGGCAAAAGATTCAAACAGATGCTTCATGCAGATGTATGAATAGCAAATAAGTATAAAAAAGATAGACAATCATGAGAATATGGAGAAGAAGTGGAGTGCTTGTATATTGTTGGTGAGAGTTTAAAATGGGTAACAATTTTACAAAACTATCCGGCAATTTCTCAGAATGATACATGTTGTGTTACCATGTGATGTAGTCATTCTCCTCCTGAACATACACCCAAGATAAATTAAAACATATGTCCACACAGAGACGTTTACACAAATATTCATAGCGGACTTATTCATAATATCCAACAAGTAGAAAGAAATGTCCATCAGCTGATAAATAAGGAAAATTTGGTATGTCTACACATGGAATATTGTTTGGCAACAGGAAGGAATGAAGTACCATGCTACAAGATGGGTGACCCTTGGAAACACTGTGTGAAATGAAGGAACCCAGTTACACAACCGATCACATATTGAATGACTCCATTTATGTGAAATGCTTAGGACAGGCAAATTCACAGAGGCAGAAAGCAGAGTAGAGGAAGACGGCTGACTGGAGACACCAGCTGCCAGACTATCTCAGAAAAAAAGAAAAGTTTTTGATAAAAAAGGAAAAACAAATGGACATAGATTGGATGTAACACCAAGGGAAAAGTGCCCAAACCTACAAGAGATTCCACGGGAAAAAGTTGCAGAGCAGAATAAGGGGCAAGATCAACAAGGAGCAGAGGTCAACTCCCAAGAAGCCTAGAGTTCAGCAAAAAGGATAGGTAGACCAGTGTGTTTCTCCCTCCCTCACACCTCTGGCAGTGAGCAGGCCCCCAAGCTACTGGAGAGCCATTCTACCCTCACAAGCCAAAAGGTGCTGCTGCCAGCAAACTGGGAGCTTCTTGAGGACAAAGCACCAGGTCGCCAGTCTCCTTGGGGTGGTTCTGGTCACTACAGACCTGATCCAAGATGGCAAGTACCATATTTCTCCACCCACTGTGCACCTTTGTCCTCCCCATGGGGCTTCAGCCCCTCAGTTTTCATCTCACTCATTCCCACACAAACACTTTCCTATTGCAACCCTCACTGTGGGAGCCACAGGGGTGGGTCCCAGGGGATCTGCATGACCCCAGAACCTGGATATTCTGCATGGGCTGCCTTCCAGAGAGAGGAACAGAGATGACCAGAGTGCTACATTTCCTCTATTCACATTCTGTTCCTCTCCTTCCCCTTCCCCACCTGTGGCTGCTGAGAGAGACACTTGAACTCAGGGCTCTCAGGAGCTGCTACTTCCCTTCTATTAGAGAAGGGCTTATACCATTCTTCTGAAAGACACACAGAAAACTAAGGGGTGCTTGGACTGTGAGCTCCTGCTCACTGACCCTCCCTGGTGCTGCCCTCCTGGCTGCTCCACCAGAGCAGTGCTCACCCTGAAGCAGAAGGATGCCAAACCCACTTGAGCACCCCATAGGCAATTTGGGACCAGCATGCTTCTCCCTGGCTGGTCAGGGATTGATCTCTGGGGACCCAGGAATAGGCCCACAGGCCAGATACCATACCACAGGACTTGATTGTGTTGCTCAGGGACATGGTAGGGAGATTTGTGAACTATCTTGGGATATAAGAGAGTCTGTGTGGGCAGAACTGAAAAGAGCATAGTGTAAGTCCCTGCCACAGCACACTTGCCCATCCCCCACCCCCACCACCACCACAGGAAAGCAGTGCAGAGTGGGATCCTGAAAAGGGATGTTCACAGCCTGCAGTGCCATTGCTGGGGAGCTTAGCTACTTCCAGTTCTGCCTTCTGGCAGGTGCCAAGGAAAAACTGTGGAGCAAGAGAGGAGAAGAATGAAGCCTGCTCCCAGTAGCCAGATTGTAGATTTCAGATGGTCCCACCTCCATAAGCAGACTTTCTGGCTGGGTGTGGCTAATTCAGCCTCTCCCTATTGGCATTCACCAAAAACCCAGGAGCAGACCTTGGACCCCTGCTGAACCAGCTACTTTACCAGCTTTAGTGGAGCCTGACTAATGCAGCTCTGCCTAGCCTCAGTCCCCAAGCCACCTCTGCTATGGTGAAGAATAAGGATTCACCAAGAAATCCCTGAGCCCTACCTCACCAAGGACATTCAAGTGCTTCTCCTAAGAAGCTACAGCTGGCCATAGGTCCCCAAAACAATAAAACAATACTTCAGCTTATTCCTCCCAGTAAGCACTACAGTACTGACTTATAGGGAATTCAATTTCTGCAGCTCTTTACAGCTTCAGTCTCCAGCCCCATGGGCAAGAAGCAGTATTCATCCATGGCCTATTATCAACTAGGCAGCATAGCATTACTGCCTGAGCTCCATCTCCTTTCCCATCCCCCCAGCTCCCACCACCACCCCACATCCAGTCCATGGAAAAATTGTCTTATTAGGTCAATAATGAAATCAAGATGGAAACCAAAAGATTCCCCAAACTGAATGACAAAAGGGATATAAGGTACCAAAAATCTATGGGATTCAGGAAAAGCAGTCCTCAGGGGGAAAATTCGTAGCCTTAAATGTTTACATCACAAAGATAGAAAGATCACAAATTAAGAATCTAATGACATGGCTCACAGAACCAGAAAAGGAAGAGCAAACCAAAACCAAAGCCAGCAGAAGGAAAGAAATAACTAAGGTCAGAGTAGAACTAAACAAAATGGAAAACAAACAAAATAACCTAACACTACAAAGGATCAATAAGACAAAAAGTTGGTCCTTTGAAAAGATAAACAAAATTGATAGACCTGTTGCTAGATTAACCAGGAATAAAAGAGAAAGGACCCACATAAGTTCAATCAGAAATGAAAAAGGAGATATTACATCTCACACAACAGAAATATAAAATATCATCTGTAAATACTATGAAAATTTCTATGCATATAAACTCAGAAGCATAGAGGAAATGAACAAATTCCTGGAAACACACAACTTTCCAAGACTGCCTCAGGAATAAATAGGGTTCCTGAGTAGATCAGTAATGAGCAATGAGATTAAAGCAATAATAATAATAAAAAAGATCTTCCAACAAAAAATTCCTGGACCAGATAAGAGTCACAGCAGAATTTACCAAACCTGCAAAGAAGTGTTGCTATGCATTCTGTAGAAATTATTCCATAACACTGAGAAGAAGGGAATCCTCCCCAACTCATCCTATGAAGCTAGTATCACCTTGGTACCCAAACTGGAAAAGGACACAACAAAAAAAGAAAACTATAGGACAATATCCCCCATGAATACAGATGCAAAAATACTTAATAACATACTAGCAAACTGAATTCAACAGCATGTTGAAAAAATAATCCACCATGGCCAAGTGGGCTTCATGTTATGGGTGCAAGGCTGGTTCAACATACATAAACCAATAAATAAGATTTATAACATAAACAGAAGCAAAACCAAAAACCCTATGATCATCTCAATAGACGTAGAAAAAGCATTTGACAAAATTCAGCACCCTTTCATGATAAAAACCCTCAACAAACTAGGCATAGAAGAAACATATCCCAAGATTATAAAAGCCATATATGACAAACCAACATACTGAATGGGGAAAAGTTGAAGTGTTTCCATTAAGAATTGGACCAAGACAAGGGAGCCCACTGTCACGTGTTCTATTCAACATAGTACTGGAAGTCCTATCCAGAGAAATCAGGCAAGAGAAATAAATAAATTGTATCCAAATCAGGAAAGAGGAGATCAAACTATTGCTTTTTGCTTGTGATATTATCTTATAACTTGAAAACCCCAAAGATTCCATCAAGAGTCTCCTGGAATTGATAAATAAATTTAGGAAAGTCTAAGGTTACAAAATGAATGTACACAAATCAGTAGCATTCCTATACACCAATATAGTCAAGCTAAGAGTCAAAGACTTAATACCATTCACAATAGTAACAAATAAAATAAAATACCACAGAATATACTTAAATAAGGAGATGAAAGATCTCTACAAAGAGAACTATGAAACATTGAGGAAAGAAATCACAAATGACACAAACAAATAATAAAACAAACATATTATTCTCATGGATTGGTAGAATCAACATTGTTAAAATGTCCATGCTATCCAAAGTGACTTATAGATTCAATGCAATCCCTATCAAAACACCAAATTATATTTCACAGATCTAATAAAAATAATTCTGTACTTTGTTTGAAACCAGAAAAAGAACCCAAATAGTCAAAGCAATCTTAAACAAAAAGAACAGATCTGGAGGCATCATGTTACCAGATCTCAAACTATATTATAAGACTATAGTAACCAAAACAGCATGGTATTGTCACAAAACTAGACACATAGACCAATGGAACAGAACAGAGAACTCATTTTTTCCCCCAAATGAATAGGCCTTTTATTGCATCATTAAAATTACAAATATGTCTTAGGAGTCATCTGGCATCTTGATGCAACTGAACAGCTCTTGGGTCTTATTCATCAGCCTGCTAAACTGTTCCTTTTTTCAGGGCAGACATAACATCCCAAACTTTCTTTTTTTCTTTCTTTTGTTTTCTTTCTTTCTTTTCCTTTTTTTTTTTTTTGAGACAGAGTCTCACTATGTCACCCTCAGTAGAGTGCTGTAGTGGCACAGTTTATGGCAACCTCCAACTCTTGGGCTTAAGAGTTGCCCAATGCCCAGCTATTTTTTGGTTGCAGTTGCCATTGTTGTTTAGTAGGCCCACGCTGGGCTTGAACCCACCAGCTTCAGTGTATGTGGCTGAAGCCCTACTCACTGAGCTACAGGCATTGAGCCACATCCCAAATTTTCCGATATCTGTGTTTTTATTGGGAACTACTGTGCTTGCTGAATCAAAGCAGCTGAATTTGAAAGTTCAATGTCATTTCCTTCAAGGATTAACTCATTTTTCTGGGCTTGAGATACTGAACAAGCAACACCTGGCCTCATCTGAACCCTAGGATATGTTTTTTACCCAATAAATTTTGTATTTCAACAAGAGACCTGTTCTCCTGGATAACAACATTGATGGTGAAGTGAGTGTACACAGACCTCGTGTTGTCACAGAAGCCCAGTGAAGCACTCTTGACCTTGTTCTGTAGGTGACTACAAATGGCGTGAATAGTAGCAAGTTCCTTTCTATTTCTCCACCATTTGTCAACCCAGAGCCTCTTCTTTTTCTTTCCAAGGAGACTGAGCTACACTGATATGGCTGAAGCTCCACAGGGTTCCTTTGGAACCCTTCACAATAACTGTGTGTCTCTTAAGAGTGATGTTCACATATCCTGGAATGTGGAGAGTCTGATTGCTGCAGCAAAAGCCAAAGAACTCAGCTATAAAATCATCCACATATAGTTAACCTTATCTTTGACAAAACAGACACAAATATACACTGGGGAAAAGAAGCCCTATCAATACATAGTCCTGGGAAAATTGGATAGGCACATGCAGAAGATTGAAACAGGATCCATATCTCTCACCACTCACAAAAATTAACTCAAGATGGATTAATGACTTAAATGTAAGACATGAAGCCATAAGAATTCTAGAAGAAAATGTTGGAAAAACTCTTCTAGATGTCAGCTTAGGCAAATAATTTATGAAAACCCCAACGGCAATCACAGCAGCAACAAAAATAAATAAACGCAACTTGATTACATCAAAGCTTCGACACAGCTAAGGAAATAATCAGCAAAGCAAATAGAAAACCTACAGAATCAGAGAAGAGACTTACCAGCTGGGCACGGTGGCTCAGGCCTAGAAGGCTGGGAGGCCAAGATGGGTGGATCGTTTGAGCCTAAGCAAAAGTGAAACTCTGTCTTTACTAAAAATAGAAAAAAAAAAAAAATAGCTGGGCATTGTGGTAGGAACCTATAGTCCTAGTCCTAGTTACTCAGGAGGCTGAGGTAGGAGGATTGACTGAGCCCAGGGGTTGGAGATTGCTGTGAGCTATGATGATGCCATGGCACTCTACCCAGGGCAACAAAGTGAGACTCTCAAAAAAAAAAGAGAGAGAGAAAGAAAGAGACTGACTGACCACACCAAGTATTGGTGAGCATGGAAAGCAACTGCACACCATTTTGGAAAACAGTTTGATAATTATTAAAAAATAAACATTGTACTTACCATATGACCCAGCCATTTTACTCCTAAATATTTACCAAGAGAAACAAAAGCTTATGTCTATACAATGACTTACACACAAATGTTCACAAGCAACTTTATTTGTAATAGCCCCAAATAGAAACAACTCATATGTTTATCAACAGGTGCATGAATAATCAAATTGTATATATCAGTACTATGTATAATAGGATACTATGCACAAATAAAAAGGAATGAACTACTGATACATGCTACAACATGGAGGAATGTCAAGATAATTAAGTTAAATTATTATTTTGAAAAAAGGCCTGGCAAAAAATAAATATAATTTAATTTATATGAACTCCTAAATTAATTTATAGTGACAGAAAGTAGATTTGTTGTTGACTGTTGACTAGCAATAGGAGGTGGGATGGGGTATGATGCCCAGAGGTGCAAGAGTGAGCAAATACAAAGGAGCATGAAAAAATTTATGGAGATGATAGATAAGTGCATCAAACAGATGATGCTGAGATTTCATTGTGTACACATACATCAAAATTTACCAACTCATATATCTTAAATACATGCATTTTATTGAATGTTAATTGTGCTACTCTTCAATTAAAATGCTAGACGAGCAAGAAGATAGTTGTATTCTTATTGTGCTTCTTAGTTCAGTTTGTTTTAATATGTTGTTTTGGTTTGAGCACATGAATACAACCCAACTTCACCCAAATATATTGTTGGAAAAAAGAAATATTTTATTATTCTTCTGTGATAATTGTGGATATTCTTCAATGATACTATACCAAAACTTGACACTTCATAGCTTCTTAAAGGTTATCCTATGCACAGTAGAACCTCTATAAGTTGCCCACCCAAGGGCAACTGGTCAATATACAGAGGTGGTCAACATAGGGAACTAGACCTACTGTATGTACTGACACGTACATGTGGTACATGTCCAGTCTATGAAAATTAGGTCAACTTGGAGGTGGTCAGTGTAGGGAGGTGGTCAACTAGGAAGGGTCTACTGTACTTTTTATTCTGTCACATTAAAATCCATTGATTTTTGTAGTTCTTTTTGATACAGAATTTCACTTTGTCACCTTGGGTAGAGTGCCGTGATATGGTATCATAGCTCACAGCAACCTCAAACTCCTGGGCTCAAGCAATTCACTTGCCTCAGCCTCCTGAGTAGCTGGGACTACAAGTGACTGCCACAACGCGTGGCTATATTTAGAGGTGGGGTCTTGCTCTTGCTCAGGCTGGTCTCGAATTCTGTGAGCTCAGGCAACCCACCTGCCTTGGCCTCCCAGAGTGCTGGGATTACATGTGTGAGCCACCATGTTCAGCCCTTAAAATCCATTGTTACATGTTACACTTTTACCCTGAACTACCCTTTGATAATCACTGATTTAGATTATCCATTTTTTAAAAAGTTTTCCTTTTTTAGGATTAAATTACCAACTGAGCACTAGTGGCTGAACTGAGACCTAAAGAATCAAAGACAAATGAAGCAGGAAAGCAGGCTTTCTGCTACTCTTTCCTTCTTAACCTCTTAAAACAAAGTTCCTAAGAGACTTGCCATAACTGTAGCCACAGAGGACCACTCAGGGGGAGACAAAGGGGTTAAATGTCACTGACACCACTCAGCTCACATACTGAGCTGAGTACATCATCTTTAAGTCCCAGAGGCAGGAACATATCTGAACATATCATCTTTAAGTCCCAGAGACAGGAACATTATGATTTCCGTGTACTGTCAGCATGTAACAAGGATCTCCAGGGTCTCTGGGTCTAAGAACTGTCAAGATAAAATAAATAGAAAATACTGCTACATTATTTAGGGCACAAAACTTTAAGTTGTCAGTATAGCAGATACATTTGTCCTAGCCTCCTCAATCACCCCCTGACAATGTCTTCATTGCTTGACTGAAAAATGTTCTTGCTAATGTAGACCAGTGATTTAATAATGACAATCTTGGCTCACCAAGAATAACTTTGGGTATTTAAAAAATCGTCTTCTCTGGGCAGTGCCTTTGGCTCAAAGGAGTAGGCTCCCATATGCCAGAGGTGGCGGGTTTAAGCCTAGCCCTGGCCAAAAACTGCAAAAAAAGAAAAAAAAATCATCTTCTCTAATACACATCCATATAAGAGAAAAATGCAAATCAATTCAAGATGGGGGGTGTGGGAATGAGGGAGCCGGGAGAGGGGAGAAGGGAAGGGGACGGGTGTGCTCCTACTTAATGGGCACAATGTTAGGGTGTATGGTAAACCTCTTGGGGGCAGGACACAATTATAAGAGGGAATTTACCTGACAAAGGTGAATTCTTTGTACCCACAATTAACCAGAAAAAAACAAAAAAAAATCATCTTCTCAGACAAACTGATTCAGAATCTCTGAGGGTGGGGCAAAGGTGTCAATATGCTTTTTAAAAGCAGGGCAGCAGGGTTAAGCCATCACGCAGACATTGTAAGACAACCTTCTGATTACCCTCTGTTGCTCTTCCTTTATCCGGCCTCAGTGCGCACCTGTGTTGAGAACCCTACACGGCATGCTTTGGAACATGTGAAAATGGCCAGACGTGGACTTTGTTTTGAAGAGCATCGTACAACCTCACTACATAGGTGTCAGGTACCATGGGGAAGACAGAGGTAGGTTGGCTCAAATTTTATGCCTACTGAGAAATTTCATAGGATGTTTAAAGATAGGAAACATAAATTGGAGCTAAACAATACACCAAGAGCCAAGTGTAGAAGTTTTGTTACCATCTAGCAGGGTGCCAATCAGAGTCTAGTCCCTCACTGGGACTGGAGTACAGAAGGAAAATGAAATGGACATCAGTTAAGGTCCCAACCCTGGGCTTCACTGTTTAGAATGAGACAAGCCTGCAGAGCATGAGAATTGCCACCAAGAGCTACATTTTAGATATGAGGGGAAGATCAAAGGGGAGAAGAAACTTCTGTTTCCAGAGTTTCAAAACTACCTACTAAGGCAAGGCAGTCTGATTAACTCCAGGACACATGCTAAAACGGCTGAATTAAGACAGATTTCAAGGAATTAGGAAAACCTAAAGCTGAAGAGAGTGGGAACTGAACATCAAGGCTGTGTTTAAAAGTCTGATTCCTTAATCCCACCAAACCCAAATTTAGGAAATTTCACTTAGGAACAGTGAAAAAGCCTATTTTGCTAAAGTGATGGGATATGGTAAGAAACAAAGCATCTGTTTTAAATTACTTGTCCCACAAAAAAAAAGTTCTCTCAAATCAGGACAACCGATTAAAATAAACTTCCGCTATAATAATGGGGTGGTTAAATTCCTCCATAAGAAAACTGTTTTTTTGTTTGTTTTTTCTTTAAGTTCTCCTACTGCTCAGGCTAGCGTGCAGTGGCATTATCATAGCTCATAGCAACCTCAAACTCCTGGGCTTAAGTGATCTCTTCTTCCTGAGTGGTTGAGACTAAAGGCACGTGCCTTCATGCCAGCTAAGTTTTTTTTGTAGAAACAGGAGTCTATGTTGCTGAGACTGGTCTAGAACTCTTGGCTTCAAGCAATCCTCCCACCTCAGTCACGCAGTGCTGGGATTACATGCATAAGCCACTTTGCCCAGATCTTCCATAAGAAAACCTTTAATTTCTCTTTAAAAACTGGACTTTTTTTTGTTGTTGTTGTTACAGTTTTTGGCCAGGCCGGGATTGAACCCACCACCTCCAGTATATGGGGTCAGCGCCCTACTCCTTGAGCCACAGGCGCCACCGTAGAAACTGGATTTAAATTAAATATTTAGATTAGGAAATTATAACCAGTCTACTTTCTGAGAATTAAAGAGTGCTTAATTCTACTGCTTAATAGCAATAAAAAATGAAAATTTGATGGAAAAAGTCTGAGTATAAAAGCTGAATGACACTGGGTCAAGTCATTCTAATTCTATCTCATCTTTATTCAGATAGAGGTTAAAATGGTTACTCTAGGTGACCCAGAAAATCTATCTGAACACAAAGGTACAAGCCGAGGTACCTGACATTTTAGAGCAGGACATTCCTTCTACGCACATTCAGTTGAGATGGAAAATACACCGTTGTAGATAATATGATTTTCAGGATCACCCACTAAGTGGCAAAAGCCTATGTGGAATCACAACACTTAGTACCACTGTTATCCATCAGCTAAGCCCATCCTTCCTTGCAAGCCGGGGCACTCTGAAACTGCCTAACAGGCATCTTTAGGGTGGGAGAATCCACAGCTCTTTTTAACACTTCACTTCGAGGGAGTGTTGATACTTTTTTGGTAAATGACTAGCCAAAATCTCACAATACAGGCCAAATTATTATGTTTCCTCATATCCTAGAGTTGAGGAACAGCTGATCAAGGTCTTTGCTGTAAACTGTCACATACTTAAAGATAACTGTAGGCTTGCCACTTTCAGACATTTCTGTATTGAGGAAGCCAAGTGCTTTCTCCCAAAGCCTTATTTTTCATCTCTTTAACAATTTTGATTATTTTCTTTAGATAGCTTTAGTGTCTCCAGATTCATTTTCTAGTTGGATAATTTCTTTAATTTACTAAGATCAATTTGAATTCTTGACTATTGTCCAAAAAGGATGCTAATAAACATAATACTAATAGTTAATAGTTATTGTGGGGATATTATATGCCAGGCACTAAACTGAGCACTTTTTGTAAGTGTTGAGATAATTTGGGTTACTTGCTAATGGAAGAGACTCAAAATAATGAACAATGTTTTTCTTCCCCCTATTCTAAAAAGAGAGTCACACAATCCTGTTTTGATACTGATTCCTTCACATCAAGGGGTATTACTGTTTAGAGAACTCTTTGGAGTTTAGGCTGAAAACAGAATTTGTCAAGTCCCAGAAGACAACTTCTCAAAGTCTGATGAATTGAGAACAAGAGGAGGTGGGAGTTGCTAATAGAGGGGCTTGTTCCCAAGATAGGGCGCAGGTGTGTCCAAGGGAGGACAGCTGTGCAGTCTGTGTGGCAAGATTCCAGCACTGACATCAGAGGCCTTGTAGAAGAGGTGAGGAATTGAGGCTGAATGTGGGGTTGGCAGGGAGAACCACTGTGGGGAGCATTGCTGAGCTGGCTGGAGCATCTGCACCCAACAGGTTCAGGGGAGTTGGCTGGGAAGCAGAAAGCCCCAGGATGGAGGGACAGGTGCCACAAAATAAAGACCAGGACACTTCCATATTTCCCAGGCACTAAGCTGAATCCCCCGGGTTTTTGTATTGAACTAGGGAGAAAGGGCTCCTGCAAACATTAACAGATTAAATCTTGGTGACTCCTTAGTGTAGGCACTCAAAACCAGATTTAGTTTGATTTAGGACAAATAAATTGAAGTTTTGTTGTACAGAAGTGTCATGCACCAAGTACATGCTGATCGCACCTTCTCTCCTTTCATACTCACAAGAAACACATGAGCACATGAGGCTTGATCACTGGCTGCTCTTAGTCTCATCTTACAGATCAGGAATTCAGAGGGTAAGTCATTTGCCCAAGGTCATACCCGTGCTGTGAGACAATCCCAGTTCTAGCTCATTCCAGAGCTGGTCTGTGATCTTCACCATAGGGAGTGCAGGATGACTTGAGCTGCTCTGTAAAAAAATTTTTTAATGGTGTCACTTTGCAAATAATTATAAATTAACTCATCCAAAGGTGGGGAAAGAAATGAAGGTCAACTTAATTATATGTAACCTGTTTGACCACTGTAAACCTTATGTTGAAATTTGATCCCTAATGTTAGAGGTGGGGCCTAATGGCTCATGGGGGATCCCGCATGAATGGCTTGGTAATGAGAGATTTCTCACGGTATTAGCACCTGTGAGAGCTGACGGCTAAGGACAGTGGCACCCTGCCCCTCGCTGGCTTTCTCGCCGTGCGATTTCTGCACACACTGATTCCCCTTCCCTTCTGCTGTGAGTGGGAGCTTCCTAAGGCCCTCATTAGTTGCAGATGCTGCTGCTAAGCTGCTTGTACAGCCTAAAGAATTTTTCTTTATAAATTATCCAGTCTTGGGTATTCCTTTATAGTAACATGAAATGGATTAGACACCTGTGGATACAAATTTGTACCCTGTAAGGTTTTTAAAAATTACGTAAAAATTCTAGCATAGTGAATAGAATCTGTACATTAAAGTTTTAAAAATTCTCAGTGTAGATACTTACTAAGTATCTCAGGGGAAAATGTGACACCTCAGTGTTGTACTCACCAAGCATCTAGGAAATCACAAGCACTGTGCTAGGTGATCCTCACCTTTGAAGATAATATTCAAAATTCCTTGGCTCCCACAAAGTCACCGACCATCACTATATATTAACTGTACATGTCATTTTTTTCTCCAATGATACTAAACTGTGTGCATGTGATACTCATGCTGGCCACTCCATTATAGCATACCTCAGTAAACCATAATTTGTTTGCAAGTCTGTATAACCCTACCCTCCAACTTAAATGAAAGGAGGAACTACATTTTAATTTAATTTCTATATCCCTAGCACCTAGCTCAGTGCTTAGTACATAATATTCAAAAACTATTTATAGAATGGATGAAAAAAATAAAATTGGATTTTTTTAAGTACTTCTTATATTTCTACTACTTCTTATATTTCTTAAGCTGACTTCTTTTTTTTTTTTAATTAAATCATAGCTGTGTACACTAATGCAATCATGGGGTACAATGTGCTGGTTTTATATACCATTTGAAATATTTTCATCCAACTGGTAAACATAGCCTTCCTGGCATTTTCTTAGTTATTGTGTTAAGACATTTATACTCTACACTTAGTAAATTTAACATGTACCCTAGTAAAATGCACCATAGGTGTGGTTCCACAAATTACCTTCCTTCCACCATCCTTCCCTCTCCCCTCCCCTTTCACTCCCCTTTCCCCTTCTTCTTACGCTATAATTGTGTTGTAGCCTTCATATGAAAGCTATAAATTGGTTTCATAGTAGGGCTGAGTACATGGGGTACTTTTTCATTCATTCTTGAGATACTTTGCTAAGAAGAATATGTTCCAGCTCCATCCATGTAAACATGAAAGAGGTAAAGTCTCCATCTTTCTTCAAGGCTGCATAATATTCCAAGGTATACATATACCACAATTTTTTAATATATTCATGGGTCAATGGGCGCTTGGGCTTCTTCCATGACTTAGCAATTATGAATTGAGCTGCAATAAACATTCTGGCACAAATATCTTTGTTATAATGTGATTTTTGGTCTTCTGGATATATACCTAGTAGAGGAATTGTAGGATCGAATGGCAGGTCTATTTTTAGATCCCTACATGTTCTTCAAACATCTTTCCAAAAGGAACATATTACTTTGCATTCCCACCAGCAGTGTAGAAGTGTTCCCTTTTCTCCACATAGTCTTTCACTTTTTGTGTGAAGCGTTTAGCAATGCACATTACAAGGGAGTTGGAATGGAGCTCACTGGGTCAATCTGTAACATTTAACACGGAAATGGTGTGGATGGAACAACTCCATGTTCCCTGAGATCCCTGGAGGTTCACTCCAATACATTAAAGCCAGCTATGAGCATCATCATGCTAATAGGAAGAATTCATGCAAAGCATAGGACCCCTTTGGTGGGGGAGGGCTCAGAGAATAGGGTATAAATCTCCCTTGGCTTCCCAGAATCATTTGAGAAGTAGACGTATAGACTGATAGGCCAATATTATATGTGTATATATATTAATATATGTACATATTTTATACATGAATATATACAACCTTTTAAAACAAATGTACTACAGAAATTATAATTTACATTAAAAAAAATCTACCTTAACTATCCCCTTCAAATTCTTTGGACAAGTGGGGTAAAGATGTACCAGATCTGGCATCGTCAAATCCCCTATGCCGTGTTCCTCTCTGTATTAGGTGCACGTGTTCCACCACAGCCCTGAATCCTTTTAACACTCTGTGAGGTAGTTTTTTTTGTTTTTCTTTTTTGAGACAGTGTCATTCTATTGCCGCCCAGTAGAGTGCAATGGCATCAGCCTAGCTCACAGCACCCTCAAACTCTTGGCCTCGGGTGACCTTCCTACCTCAGTCTCCCAAGTAGCTGGGACTGTAGGTGCCTGCCTCAACACCTGACTGATTTTTTCTGTTTTTGGTAGAGACAGAGTCTCACTCTTGCTCAGGCTGATCCTGAACTCCTGAGCTCAAGCAATCCTCCCACCTTGGCCACCCAGAATGCTAGAATTACAGGCTGAGCCACCATGGCTGGCCCAGAAATTGGGGTTTTATTCTAATATAAGGACAACCATTGGAAGGTTGGAGCAGGAGAATGGCATAATCAGGTTATGCTGATTTGTTTTAAAAGATTCCTTAG
>CAUYPK010092067.1:0-10847 GCA_963574355.1 Loris lydekkerianus | reverse complement strand
CAAAAATATATTACTGGCATCTGATCAAACTAAAAAGCTGCACACCCAAGAACACAGTAAGTAAAGCAAGCAGACAGCCCTGAGAATGGGAGAAGATATTTTCAGGTTATGTTTCTGACAAAGGTTTGATAGCTAGAATCCACAGAGAACTCAAACTAATTAATAAGAAAAGAACAAGTGATCCCATTTCATTGTGGGCAAGAGACTTGAGAAGCTTCTCTGAAGAAAACAGGTGCATGGCCTACAGATACATGAAAAAATGCTCATCATCTTTGATCATCAGAGTAATGCAAATCAAAACCACTTTGAGATACCTAACTCCAGTAAGAGTAGTCCACATAACAAAATTCCAAAACTACAGATGTTGGCATGGATGTGGAGAAAAGGGAACACTTCTGCACTGCTGGTGGGAATGCACGCTAATACGTCCCTTTTGCAAAGAAGTATGAAGAACACTTAGGGAACTAAAAGTAGACCTGCCATTCAATCCTGCAATTCCTCTACTAAGTATATACCCAGAAAATCACTTCACCACAAAGATACTTGCAACAGAGTGTTTATTAAAGCCCAATTCATAATTGCCAAGTCATGGAAGCAACCCGAGTGCACATCAACCCATGAATGGATTAACAGATTGTGGTATATGTATACCATGGAATATTATGCAGCCTTAAAAAAGATGCAGACTCTACCCCTTTTATGTTTACATGGATGGAGTTGGAACATATTCTTCTTAGTAAAGTATTGCAAGAATGGAAGAAAAAGTATCCAATGTACTCAGTACTATTATGAAGCCAATATATAATCATCCACACTTTCATATGAAAGATAAAACACAACTATAGTCCAGGATGAAGGAGGGAAGAGAAGGGGGAAGGGAGAAGGAGGTTAGGTGAAGGAAGAATAATCGGTGGGACCACACCTATGGTATATATGCAAGGGTACATGTCAAATCCATTAAGAGTAGAGTATAAATTTCTTAATACAATAATTAAGTGAGGTGAAGGCCATGTTAACCAGTTTGATGTAAGCATTCCAAATTGTATATAAAATCAGCACATTGTACCCCATAAGTGCATTAATGTACACAGTTATGATTTAATAAAAAAATTAAGTGGAAAAAAATAAAATACTGTGCAATTTTAAATTGCATATCAACTTTAAAAAAATGGACAGTGTCTCATATAGGTGCTGTCTATACATTTACTGGGTAGCTCTGATGTCAATGAGAGACTTTACCCCTTGTCAAAGAAATCAGTAACAATTTAGAGAATTTACTGGAAAGGAGACTTCTTGGCTTTCCTGGAGGAGTGTAAGACAGTCAGCCTTACCACCTGAGCCAAAACCAGATCTCCAAACAGATCAGTTACTGGATTCAGGGAGTTCTCAGGTCCTTCCACAGTGCACACAAGCCTAGGAAAGAGGGAACACTTTGGACTGCCAGCTAATTCCCTAGAGTATCCAGGCCTTCCTTCAAAAATGTTCTTGTTCTTGATAACCCAGTGTGCACTGTGTCCTTACTGAGTGCCAGACGGTGTTCCCAGCATTTAACACATTTTATTTCACCTAATCCTCACTCTGAATGTGATAAACACTTTTTGTCTCTTCCTCTCTCTCTTTTTCTCTATTCTGCCCTCCTGCCTTCTCTCCTTATTGTTTTTTAGAAAAAAGTGTTAAAAGAAAAACTGAGACACAATACAAATTTGAAAGTATTTTGGCAAACAATGATTTATGAATTGGGAAGCACCAAAGTGAAAGAGGTCCTGGGCTCTGTCAAAGGGGCATAAGAAGAGGTTTTTATGAGGCAAAGGCAGAAATAAAGTAAATTCTTGATGGGCTTCAGTTATTCAGTTCTCTTTTGTGTCTGCCATGCTGCAAAGCCCATGTAGTTATATAAGTTAATTGGCTGCTTCTGATTGGTCAAGCTTAAGTTTTGTTTTTCTCTAATATAACATTTACAAGTAATAGCCCAAGTTAAGTTGTGCTTATGTTTGCAATTTGTTAAGGTTATTTTCAAGGCCTAATTTTGTCTGCTCAGAGATTCTTCAGTCCTGGTCTCTATTTCCATTTGCTTCCACACCTGCCCCTTTTAGGTCAAGCTGAGAGGGTGACCAAACAGTATGGCATCCCTTGAAATTGCCACCATTGAAGGAGCTGACATTGTCACTGGGATGAAAAGTCATGTAGACATTGTCATCAATGATAGTTGTGTTGGGAGGAAGGCTGATGCTGTCACTGCTGTCAGCAACTCCAAAGTCACCACTCTCCAGTGGCTGAGTTCTTCAAGTCTCCTCATCCTGCTGGCAAACATTGATAAGTGGATGGCTGCTGGGAAGTGTCTGAAACCCTTGAGAAGATACCATGGACTGAGGAGGTGAACACAATGACTATAAAAAGAATAATAGCTGGGGACTTAAAAATTCCCTAGAGCAGAGACTCCCATGAACCAAGATTTAAGCGATTAAACAAATCAATGGGAATAGCTTTGACTACTTGACGAAAAACTTGCATCAGCTCTTTAAGGGCTTGTAGATGTTTGAATAACAAATCCTGATTTATTAACATAGAAGCCACATTTTTGACCAGTGACAGCACATGCACCATCCTCATGAGTGGTCAGGGTATACAGGCCTCATCTATTTTGCAAAACTACCTAAACAAGGGTAAGGACCTCAGTCTGTAAACCTTAAAGAGAAGTGACAATGCCATTAAAGATTTTTTTCTAAAGTTTTAGAGACATTTATAGCAGCCTGTTCTCATCAAAAGTGCCAGTGAAAGGAACAATTGCCCTGATGAATGAGTGGTGCCCAGAACTGCATATAGTGAGAGAATTATTGCCTCATGGATTTCTCTTGTGAGGAGTTACTTTATGGACAAATGAGCCAAGATGAATTGTTTTGCTGCAGAAAGGGTATTTTGTCTTTGACTTACAAGTCACTCCAATCCATAATAACCATTCTAATGTGGGGGTAGTTCTTATACAAGCTTGTGTTGTATTGGCAATAAAGGCCTGTTCCTACTAAGGGTAAAGTTAAATGTTGAGGTTCTCAGGGAGGGCAAGTCTCAGATCTATGACCCTAAGTTTCCTTCAGAACCAGGGAGTGGCAGAAAATCCCAATTATTGAAGTTAGGTAAAAAGAGTTTGCTGTAGGACATGGGACTGGGAAACAGCCAGGTCAGAAAAATCTATTTCAATCACAGAGCAAAGGAGGATTTTGTATGGTTATACTGGGACAGTCTAATCCAAACAGTTTCAACACATATTTGATGAGTGATAAATTCTAGAGAGGAGTCAGTCTCATCACTAAAAAATACAGATAAGGGATTTTTCCTTCATTTAAGGATAAAAAGCGATGATCGTTGGGTAGGACTGGTTAGTTAGGCTTTTGGGATGTGTCCATATCCCAGTAAATTGGCACCAGATGGTCTGATTGGCTAGATACAACTGTTAAGATATATCAGGTTCTTTGTACATAGTAAATAGGCACAAATCCAGCATTCTGACTGATTATTTTTAGATGTTATTTTTTTGTACAGTATTTGCGATCAATGTTAGTAAGGCCTAATAAAGCTATTAATGGCAGAAACATTTTAATCCTGGTGCCAGTAATCATGCATCACTGTAAGATGCAGAAGACTGTGTCATTATTTGTAACAGCAGAAGATGGAAAGCAGGCCAAACATCCATGACAAGGGAATTTATAAACTACAACATGTCCCCTCATTGCTGTTTATCAGTCTTGCAGAAGAAAAATGAGAAAGATTTCTATGTTCTGACATGGGGCAATCTCTAAGATAAACTGTTAGGTGCGAGAAGCAAGGTGCCAACCAAAGTAGATGGTATGTGGCTCAGTGCCCATAGCATAGTGGTTATGGTGCCAGCCAAATTCACCAAGGGTGGTGTGTTCAAACCCAACCTGGGCCAGCTAAACAACTGCAACAAAAAAATAGCCAGATGTTGTGGCAGGTGCCTGTAGTCCCAGCTACTTGGGAGGCTGAAGCAAGAGAATTGCTTAAGCTCAAGAGTTGGAGGTTGCTGTGAGCTATGACACCACAGCACTCTACCGAGGGTGACATGATGAGACTCTGTCTCAAAAAAAAAAAAAAAAGTAGATGGTATGCCAACTTTATAAATACATGTGCATACATTATATTTGAAAAAGAAGTACTGGAAGAATGAACCAGAAAAAAACTTAGTTACCTGTAGACAGCTGGGGCAAACTAGGTGCAGGGCATAGGCTGGAGGTAAGAGTACCATAGGTTTAACTGTGTAATTTAGACTTTGGAATTATGTAAATGCTGTACACCTCCAAAATGAGAAATTAAATTTTGAAAAGGAATGAACATATCTCATTCAGACATCAAAAGGAGCTATTCTGCAAAACCAAATGCACAGAGACTTGTCAGTCCAGGCATAACTGTGGCCCGTGGCCCTCTGAATAAACCCCCGAATTGGGTAACCTGCTAGCGGCTGCTCACTCCCTAGATGGCTTTCTGAGGGTAAGTGGGAAATGGATCAAAGGACGGTGGCAGAGAAAGGGCAGGGAATGGACAGAGAAAGGGGGACCACATGGATCAGGAAGAGTGTGGCTAAGAGGAAACGATGGGAGAGCAGCAAGTGAGAAGCCACACAGACCAGACTCTGCGCCCTTCCCAGACCACATAGTGAGAAGCCACACTGACCAGACGCCACGACCCCTCCCAGGCCGCATAGCCTACTCCCCCAATCTCGCCAGGATCTTTGCCATTTGCTAATGTTTTTAAATTAGTTAAAAGCATTTTTTAACAGTCCCAGTTATTTAGGGGAGACTCGCTTCTCTGTTAGCACTTCTGCTCTTGTGGCAGCATGCTATTTTAAGGTGCTAAAGTGTGTCACTATTTCTCCCTATGTCTCCCCCATCTTGCTCCCTGCTCCCCTGTTCCCCATCTGAGCAGGAAGGCACCTACGTGTTCATGGAGGCAGGTGTGGAGGGTAGAAAATGACAGTCTGTGGGTCTGGTTCTGCGCCTGTAGCTCAGCAGCTAGGACACCAGCCACATACACCGAAGCTGGCAGGTTCGAATCCAGCCCAGGCCTGCCAAACAGCAATGACAACTACAACCCCCAAATAGCCAGGTGTTGTGCTGGGCACCTGTAATCTCAGCTACTTGGGAAACTGAGGCAAGAGAATTGCTTGAAGCCCAAAAGTTGGAGGTTGCTGTGATCTGTGACACCCCAGCACACTACTCAGGGTAACAAAATGAGACTCCATCACAAAAAAAAAAAAAAAGAAAGAAAGAAAGTCTGTGGGTCTAACATTCACTGCTGCTCCCACCTCCTGCCTAGGGAAGAGGAAAAAGGAGGGAGAAAATAACTCTTGGGTCCTGAGGACAGAGAGGACCCAGCTCCCATTCCCACAGAGGGGAAGACATGTGGGAGTAACCATGAACACCATCCTCTAGGGGAGGGAGCTTGGAGGGAATCAGAGAGAGACCCACTGTGTCTGAAGAGGCTTTGCAGACAGGGACCCACACAGACCATAAACAAAAACTTAGATGCCCCCCATCCATTCTTTTTTTTTTTTTTTTTTTTTTGAGATGGAGTCTCAAGCTGTTGCCCTGGGTAGAGTGCTGTCGCATCATAGCCCACAGCAGCCCCCAACTCTGGGTTCAAGAAATCCTCTTGCCTCAGTTTTTCTAGTTTTAGTAGAGACGGGTCTTGCTTTTGCTCAGGCTAATCTTGAACCCATAAACTCAAGCAATCCACCCGCCTCAGCCTCCCAGAGTGCTGGGATTACAGGCGTGAGTCACCACCTGCACCTAAGGTGCAGGAACTGCCAGATACAGTGTCAGAGAGAGAAAGGTAGCGCTGAAAAGCACGGAGAGCTTTTCTCTTTCCAACAGCCTACCATAATGTGAAGTTCAAAGTTAATATCAAAGTGGTTTACAGATCACTTTAATGTGGTGTTTATGGCACACTTTAAATTTTAGGATGACATTTATGCCTAATAGCTCTGACTCCTTCTCAACCTAATTAGATACTCTTCCACCTCAAAGGGAAAAGAGGCAAGGTGCCGAGAAACAAAAACAGGGCATCCCTGACTGTCCCCAGGGTCTCCCAGACCCTTGCTGTCTTCACACAGGGTCAAGCCCACACCGGGTGCCAGTGCCCCAATGCTGGAAACCAGTGGCAGCACACACCAGAGGAATCCAGAAGCAGATTCACCTTCATTTCATTTGTGTGCCCAGAATGAAATTCCACAGAGGTCAAACAAATACGCCTGATTCCAGAACAGCTAACAAAGCTGTCCTACACTTTGTCCCAAAGGCAAAAAGCAAAACAAAACCAAAAAAAGGTCAGAACAGGAACAGGAAGGAAGGGGATGCTATCTTAAAATATGAAGAGATTCAGAGAGAATGCCCTTCCCTCTATGTCCTGGAGCTCCAGAGCTGATCTTGGCTGTTACAGAAGCATGCCGAGTTTTCTTTTTTAATGTTAATCACTGGAACCTACCCAACCTCATTAAACAGGTGTAACCTTTAGGGCTATGTGAACTGCCAGGTGAAATAATTACATTATGATAAGAAGAGTGCACTCCATGTAAATGTTCAACTGAATTCACAGGATTGTTATGGAGTCTAGAAAAAAAAAAAAAAAAAAAAAGGCAGCCAGATACAGTGCCCCTCCTTGTAATTCTAGTACTCTGGGAGGTCAAGGCAGGAGGATTGCTCAAGATCAGGAGTTTGAGACCAACCTGAGCAAGAGTGAAACCCCGTCTCTACTAAAAATAGAAAAATTAACCAGGTAGTATGGTGGGCGCCTGTAGTCCCAGCTACTCAGGAAGCTGAGGCAAGAGGATTGATCGTGTGAGCCCAGGAATCTGGGGTTGCTGTGGGTCCATGGCAGGCTAGCCTGGCAACAGAGCAACATTCTGCTCAAAGTGGAAAAAAGGGCAATCTACTAGTCTCTTCTTACCTAGTCTAACTGGGATTTGACCTTGCCCACATTTTTCACACAGTATCGCAACAGGTGCTAACTCACCTGCTCCACCAGGAGCTCCCTAAGGGCTGAGACCACGTCTTCCCATTTTGACCTTCATTGCTTACCTCGGTGCCTTGTGTAAGGATGCCCCAGTCCGCAGGGAAGGTGCGGAGGGGAGATTGGAGGAGCCTCAGCAGGTGCAGAGATGAAGGATGTGAGCACAGGCTGCCGCACCATTCCTGAGGCATCTCCGGACATATGGGAGGCCGGGGACTGGGCAGGGTCCGGACAGCGTGCTTTGTTTTTGTCTTATCTGACCTGTGGTGGCTGATCTGAGTGATGTGGTGAGTCTGTGAGGGAACTGAAGGCTGTCTGATAGCCTGGCCAATACGTGGGAGCAGGACCTTCCCAAAAGCAGTAATATTCAAGGCTCATGGCAGGTGACAGTATCATGGGATTAGGGACAATAGATAAGACCACTTGACTTAGGATTTTGTTAAGGAATGAACAAGTAATAGTTCAAGAGAAATCTTCAGGCCCAGTAAGGAATCAAAGATTAACCAGGAACCCAAAGTAAAAGCCCAGTTAGATGGGCCAGACCGATGATGATGGTCACATTATGTTGGGTATTTGGCTGCTGAGCAAACACTAGATATGGAGATTTAGGCAGCCAAGACTGATGCCAGTTTGCAGCCTACCAGGAGATGCCAGGGTCTTCATCTTCCCCTCCAGGATCCCATTTCACTGTCCTGAACATTCTTCCCCTCCTCTCCAAACCATCTCTCCCATATTAAAAAGAAAACAAATAAACCAATCCACATATAAGCGAACTTCCCTCTCACTCCTCTGGTGTGCAGCTGGCCGGGACGGCCTTCTCAGTCCAGTAGACTGTTCTGAGGACAGTGATGACATCACTGTTGCTAAACCCAAAAGACACATTTCAGTTTGCATCTCTCTGCGGCACCCAACGCTGCTGACCACTTCCTCTTTCTGGAGGGCTTCTTTCTGCTTTCAGTCTCTCCTTCGTGAACTTCTCCTTCCCTGACCGTGTCTCCCAGGATGTCGCTGCTCCTGCTGGCTTCCCGGCGTGCTCTGGTCTCGTGCTATTCCCTCTCCCTTGTCATCCTCTCCCTTGCCTCCATAGCTGGACACAAATGGCTCTCAAATCCACGTTTCATCCCAGATTTCCCCCTAAATCACTGTAATACCATGTCCTGGACTTCTGCCTTTGCCTATTCTGTAATAGGCTAAAGTTTAGACCGTTTCAATTCTGTCATTCTGAGACAGTTTAGATCTCAAGGACATAAATGAAACTGACAAGGGCCAAAATGATACATTAAAAAATCCATTTAGATGAAAAGCTGAAGCGAGAATCACAGATCATTGTTAACATTTTTAAAAATTCCCGAATGTTAAGGGTGTACAGATGTTCTTGGTTACGTGGGTCGCTTTTGTAATGCTTGACTCGTGGTTACAAGAGTGCCCATCACCCAAACAGAGGTCAGAGTACCTGATAGGTGGGGCTTTGCCTTTCCCTTTCCCCTTCGGCTTGATTTCCATCGAGTTTGCAAATTTTTAAATGGTAAAAACTGTCTCACAAAAATAATCAACCTAATGAACAAAAATTTTAAATGCAACTGAAAATAGCAAAAACAGAAAATGGTAAAAATTATTATTGCTCACAATCAATGAAAAATCACAGAGTTGCTAAAAGTTTAGAAGTGTGAAACTTGACACAGTAACTTGGTGTGGCAAAAACAGTGGAGCCAGAAGGAAATTTATCACGAGAAAGCTGTCTGCAAAAGTGTGATACAGATGAAGAAAAAACAATTGGTAAGTCAAGCCTTTGTTGTAAAACGTATGCAGGAAAGATTTTATCCTGGTGGAAATAATGTTAGTAAAATAAAAATGCAAGTGGAAAAAACTGGAAAAAGTTTAAATACACCACATGGAAAACAGTTCAAGGAGTTAAACTGACTTTATAGAGTTCACCCTGGAATAAATCTTTACCACAAAATTCATCAGAGCTCACATCATCTGATAGACATGTTTATATTCAAGAACAAAAAAACCCCACGTGGTCACAGCATACAAAAGCTCAAAATGATGAAGCTGAAATGCCCTGGACTCTCCAGTGATACCTCAAAGTCCACAGTCTACAAACTGGGCTCACTGTCTACTCCCCACCTGTACCTTAAACCACTTCTATTGCATTTCTTATCTCAGAAGATGGCGCCATCACCCCAAAGTCAAAATTCTGTACATTTTCCCTGAAATTTCCTTTCTTTTGCTTACTGCCTTTCCAGCCTCCTCTGCACTGATCACACTCTGCCTTTCTGACTGCCAAGTATCCCTTAAATTTGCTATTTTCTTGTGGTAAATTTCCTTCTAGCTCAAGGTAACTCTCCCCACTGTGGTGCCTGCTGGTGGAGCCATTATCATGTCTGGCCTACCTCTTAACTGCCAGACTGATTCCTTGGACTCTCTCATACCACTCCACACACTGGCACATAAAGGGATTTTCCCACGACTCAAATCTGATTGTCCACTCTTCACAGTTGCCCTCTGGCCTGCACCCGGCTTCCAAGGCCTCTTGCGATATTTACATCTTCATTCTAACCCCACCACCCAGCTATATTGTGCTGCTCATGTCTTGGACCTCCCAGACTCTCTCTGGTTTAAAGGCACTGCCCATGGTTCTCCTACACCAGATCCTGCTGCCTGGACCCCAACCCCTAAAACCCAGTGCTAGTGAACTCCTACTCATCTTTCAGGAATGATACTGCCATTGTCTATTTTCAGCTTTATCTCTCCCACTAGATTATACAGTTCTTAGGAAAAGATCACTTCTGTATTCTTAGCACTCAGTACAATAATACTTGTAATTACTGGCCTGTAACAGGGCCTCTTTAAATATTTGTTGAACTAAGAGTGGATAAAACTTACTTAATCTTCACAACAATCCTGCACAGCAGGTATTACTACTCTCATTTAAAGAAGCTCAAAGGAGTGAAGCAATTTGCCACACTCCCCATAGCAAGTAGCAGTTTGGATTTAAGCTGTTAATATCAGTTTAAACTATCAAGTGTATGCTATTTCCCTTCCAGCACACTGTGCCTTTCAACTGGATGCAACCAGCACATGGATATGAGGACACAGCACCAACAAGTAGGGCATTGAGAGCTGAAGGGGGAGAGCAACGCATTAGAATCGTGACAACACGGTGTGGCCTGCAGCTGCAGGTGCACAGAGCACAGGTGTATACAAGAAAAAGAGCAGCCTTGGGGACCAAGGAAGTTAAGAAAGATCATGAGAAGGATATTAGAGCTAGGGTTTTAAAGATGAGTAAGTTGACAACAGAAGCCTGGGCAGATGTAGAAAGTAAGTTTGGCTCTCTTATACATCAGTTGCTGCGTAAGAATGAGCTTAAGAAATTAATATTCTGAGTGCAGTGTAGAAGGCGAAGCTGCTAATGCCAATATTTTGACATTTCAAAACTCCGAAATGATTAAATGTCCAAGAGTATAAATTCTGGCGAGGATGGCTTCTCAGAAGCATCAAGCACTATACTGAAAGCGTCTTTCCTGGATGTGGCCGGAATCCCTGGCCAGGCCATTAGGGACGTACTTCTTGCCTTCTGCCTTGTCAACGCATTCTGCTGTGTTCCAAGTGCTAATTAAAATTGTGTGCTGATTGCCAAAGTAAAAGTGAAGGCACTTACATTAAAATGAGTATCTAAATTAAATGGCTCAGAACAGACTCTGATTCCAAGCTGACATATAGTTCTTACCCTTCCTGCTTGGGGGGGGGGGGGGGGGGGGCGGATACTAAGACATAAAATGTAATTAATAGTGTATTCTGCCGGATATTTATAATTACCCCCAAAA